>WNWK01026059.1:0-27835 GCA_009830355.1 Cherax destructor
TACTCAGTGATGAGGCCCAGGCTGCTGGTACTCAGTGATGAGGCCAGGCTGCTGGTACTCAGTAATGAGGGTGATGCTGGTACTCAGTGATGAGGCAAGGCTGCTGGTACTCAGTGATGAAGCGAGTCTGTTGGTACTCAGTGATTAGGCGAGGCTGCTGGTACTCACTGATTAGGCGAGGCTGCTGGTACTCAGTGATGAGGCGAGGGTTTCTGGTACTTTTAGTGATGAGGCCAGGCTGCTGGTACTCAGTAATAAGGCGAGGCTGCGGTACTCAGTGATGACGAGTCTGCTGGTACTCAGTGATTAGGCGGGCTGCTGGTACCCGTGATGAGGGAGATCTGCGGTACTCAGTGATGAGGCCAGGCTGCTGGTACTCAATGATAAAAAGGGGAGGTTGTTTGTACTCAGTGATGAAGCGAGGCTGCTGGTACTCAGTAATGAGGTGATGCTGGTACTCAGTGGGTGAGGCGAGGCTGCTGGTACTCAGTGATGAAGCGAATCTTTGGTACTCAGTGATTAGGCGAGGCTGCTGGTACTCAGTGATGAAGCAGGTTTTCTGGTACTCCTTTATGAGGCGAGGTTGCTGGTACTCAGTGATGAGTCCCCAGGCTGCTGGTACTCAGTGATGAGGCGAGGCTGGTTGTCCCTTGATGAGACGAGGCTGCTGGTACTTTTAGGTGAGGGGACGCTGGTTTTTACCCTTATTTAGGCGAGGCTGCTGGTACTCATTGATGAGGGGGGTTACTGGTACTCAGTGATGAGGCAGGCTGGGTTTTACCCTTGATGAGACGAGGCTACTGGTACCCATTGATGAACGAGGTTACTGGTACTCAGTGATGAGGCAAGGATGCTGGTACTCAGTGATGAGGCAGGCCTGGTACTCAGAGATGAAAGGGGAAGCTGCTGGTACTCAGTGATGAGGCGAGGCTGATAGTACTCAGGGATGAGGCGAGATTGCTGGGACTCAGTGATGAGGCCAGGCTGATGGTACTCAGGGATGAGGCGAGGTTGCTGGTCTGTTGAGGCTGATGGGGGGGAGGGTTTCTTCTCAGTGATGAGGAGGCTGCTGGTACTCCCGGGATTTAGGGGAGGTTGCTGGTACTTTTAGTGATGAGGCGAGTTACTGGTACTCAGTGATGAGGGGAGGTTGCTGGTACTCAGGGATGAGGCAGGGTTACTGGTACTCAGGTGGGGGCGAGGCTGCTGGTACTCAGTGATGAGGCAGGTCTGCTGGTACTCAGTGATGAGGCGAGGTTGTTGGTACTCCCGTGATAAGGCTAGGTTGCTTGTACTCAGTAAAGTGAGGCTGCTGGTACTCAGGGATGAGGCGAGGTTGCTTTGGGACTCAGTGGTGAGATGAGGCTGCTGGTACTCCCGGTGAGGCGAAGTTACTGGTACTCAGTGATGAGGCAGGCTGCTGGTTCTCAGGGATGAGGCGAGGTTGCTGGTACTCAGTGATGAGGCGAGGTTACTGGTACTCAGTGATGAGGCAAAAGGGTTTCTGGTACTCAGTGATGGGCGAGGTTGCTGGTACTCAGTGATGAGGCGAGGCTGCTGGTACTCAGGGATGAGGCAAGGTTGCTGGTACTCAGTGATGAGGCGTGGCTGCTGGTCTCCCGTGATGAGGCGAGGCTGCTGGTACTCAGTGATGAGGCGAGGTTGCTGGGACTCAGTGATGAGGCGTGGCTGCTGGTACTCATTGATGAGGGGGGCTGCTGGTACTCAGTATGAGGCGAGGCTGCTGGTACTCAGTGATGGGCGAGGTTGCTGGTACTCAGTGATGAGGCAGGCTGCTGGTACTCAGGGATGAGGCAAGGTTGCTGGTACTCAGTGATGGGCGTGGTGCTGGTACTCAGTGATGGGCAGGCTGCTGGTTCAGTGATGAGGCGAGGTTGCTGGTACTCAGGTGAGGCGGGCTGCTGTTTCTCAGTGATAAGGCAGGGTGCTGGTACTCAGTGATGAGGCGAGGCTGCTGGTACCAGTGATGTGGTGAGGCTGAGTACCCCCTTCCCCCCCTCCATCACTATAACACTTCACCTCCTCCATCACTATAACACTTCACCTCCTCCATCACTATAACACTTCCCCCCTCCATCACTATAACACTTCACCTCCTCCATCCATAACACTTCCCCATTCTATAACTATAACACTTCACCCTTCTCCATCACTATAACACTTTCCTCCTCCATCACTATAACACTTCTCCCTCCTCCATCATATAACACTTCATCTCCTCCATCACTTAAACCACCTCATCCCTCACTATAACATTCACCTCATCCCTCAATATAACACTTCACCCCCCCCATCACTATAACACTTCACCCCCCTCCATCACTAACACTTCACCCTCCTCCATCATAATAAACCCACCCTCCTCCATCACTATAACACTTCCCCTCCTCCATCACTTTTAAAACCATCTCCTCCATCCATTACTTCCTCTCTTCCATCACTATAACCCTTTACTTCCTCCAACACTATAACACTTCACCTCCTCCTTCACTATAAACTTCCCCCCCCCATCCCCTTAAAAACTTCACCTCCTCCATCACTATAACACTTCACCCCCCTCCCTCACTATAACACTTCACACTCCTACATCCAAAAAAACTTCACCCTCCTCCATCACAATAACACTTCACCCTCCTCCATCCTCACTTCTCTCCCCCATCCTATATCACTTCACTCTCCTCCATCACTATAACACTTCCCTTCCTCCCCTCACTATAACACTTCACCTCCTCCTTCTATAACACTTCACCTCCTCCATCACTTAAACACTTCACCCTCCTCCATCACTTAACACTTCACCCTCCTCCATCACAATAACACTTCACCCTCCTCCATCACAAAACCTTCACCCTCCACCATCACAATAACACTTCACTCTCCTCCATCACTATAACACTTCACTTCCTCCATCACTATCCTTCACCTCCCCCTTCACTATAACACTTCACCTCCTCCATCACATAACATTCCTCCTCCATCACTATAACATTCCCCCCCATCCTAACCTTCCCCTCCTCCACCCTATAACCTTCCACTCCTCCATCACTATAACACTTCACCTCCTCCACCCTTTAAACACTTCACCTCAATCACTATAACACTTCACCTCCTCCATCACAAAAACCTTCACCTCCTCCGTCTCTTTCACTTCACCCCCTCCATCACTATAACACTTCACCTCCTCTATCGCTATACCACTTCATCATCCTCCATCACTAAAACCCTTCCCTCCTCCATCACAACTCTTTACCTCCTCCATCACTAAAACCCTTCACCTCCTCCATCACTATAACACTTCACCTCAATCACTAAAAAATTTCACCTCACCCACCCAAAAAAACCTTTACCTCCTCCATCTCTTTCACTTCCCCCCTATACTATAACACTTCACCTCCTCCATCACTATAACACTTTACCTCCTCCATCACTATAACACTTCCCTCCTCCATCATTTCCTTTACCTCCTCCATCACTATAACATTTTCCTCCCCATCACTATAACCACCTCCTCCATCACTATAACACTTCACCTCCTCCATCACTATAACACCCCTCCTCCATCACTATAACCTTTACCTCCTCCATCACTATAACTTTACCTCCTCCATCACTATAACACTTTCCCCTCCATCAAAACATTTTCCTCCTCCATCACTATAAACTTCACCTCCTCCATCACTATAACACTTCACCCCCTCCATCACTATAACACTTCACCCATCCCTCTACAGTTTTGACACAGTTCTTTCCCCTAGCCACGGAGTGCCCCCTTTTTGGATCAGGGCATTTTGGCAGCAAAATGTTCGGAAAAAGGGGCCACTTTCTGTTGACAACTAGTGAGGTGGCCCCCCCCTGTCATTTAGAGGTTGAACAAAATTTATCAGGACCCCAGTTTTGGGTCCCTCTAACTGATGCTAGCTTTTTTTTTTTGTCTGCCTCCCATTTAGGTTTCCCCGAAATTCACCCATTGCCTACAGGCTTGCCTGTGGCAAAATTTGGGTTTTCTTATCCTTTTCCAACCTTATACTTAGCAAGAGCAGCGTGTCTACAACGAAAGCCGAACAAAGACTGATCTGTGGGCTTCGTCCCTACTGCCGGTGAGGGGTGTGTTCTTTTTGTAATTAAAGATGTGTCCCCCGAAGACATTCACTTGGTTGTCCTTCACCTTGTGAAGAGCATTCCAATGAGGGGGCGAGCTCAGAGCAGAGGGCTGACCAGTTACCCCCTTCCCCAGCCAGGGTAAGTGTTGACTCCCCACCTCATTCTGTTGGGATCTTCAGTGTCAAAAAAAAACCTTGTGGTCTGAGGGTCCCCCCCCCCCCCCCCCCCCCCCCCCCCCCCCCCCCCCCCCCCCCCCCCCCCCCCCCCCCCCCCCCCCCCCCCCCCCCCCCCCCCCCCCCCCCCAAAAAAAAAAAAAAAAAAAAAAAAAAAAAAAAAAAAAAAAAAAAAAAAAAAAAAAAAAAAAAAAAAAAAAAAAAAAAAAGGTGCTAGTTGTGGGGTCTGATGTTGCCATGAGTCTGCACTCACATGTTACAGGTGCTAGTTGATGGGGTCTGCATGTTGCCACTGAGGTCTGTACATCTCACATGCTAGTACAGGGTGCTGTTGATGGGGTCTGTATGTTGCCACTGAGGTCTGTACATCTCAATGCTAGTCAGGGGTAGTTATGGGTCTTATGTTGCCACTAGGTGCATCTCATGTAGTGAGGGGCTAGTTAGAGGTATGTTGCCACTGGTTTATTATGCTAGTACAGATGCTAGTTGATGGTCTGTATGTTACTGGGTCTGTACATCTCATGCTAGTACAGAGTGCTAGTTGATGGATCTGTATGTTCCACTGAGGTCTGTACATCTCACATGCTAGTACAGAGGTGCTAGTTGATGGGGTCTGTATGTTGCCACTGAGGTCTGTACATCTCACATGCTAGTACAGAGGTGCTAGTTGATGGGGTCTGTATGTTGCCACTGAGGTCTGTACATCTCACATGCTAGTACAGAGGTGTAGTTGATGGGGTCTGTATGTTGCCACTGAGGTCTGTACATCTCACATGCTAGTACAGAGTGCTAGTTGATGGGTCTGTATGTTGCCACTGAGGTCTGTACATCCACATGCTAGTACAGAGGTGCTAGTTGATGGGGTCTGTATGTTGCCACTGAGGTCTGTACATCTCACATGCTAGTACAGAGGTGCTAGTTGATGGGGTCTGTATGTTGCCACTGAGGTCTGTACATCTCACATGCTAGTACAGAGTGCTAGTTGATGGGGTCTGTATGTTGCCACTGAGGTCTGTCATCGCACATGCTAGTACAGAGTGTAGTGATGGGGTCTGTATGTTGCCACTGAGGTCTGTAATCCACATGCTAGTACAGAGGTGCTAGTTGATGGGGTCTGTATGTTGCCACGAGGTCGTACATCCACTAGTACAGAGGTCTGTTGATGGGGCTGTATGTTGCCACTGAGGTCTGACATCCACATGGTAAGAGTGTAGTTGATGGTCTGTATGTTGCCACTGAGTCTGAATCCATGCTAGTACAGGAGGTGGGGGTTTTCCACTGAGGTCTGTACATCATGCTAGTACAGAGGTGCTGTGATGTCTGTATGTTGCAGAGTCTTTACATGCTAGTACAGAGTGTAGTTGATGGGGTCTGATGGCCACTGGTCTGTACATCTCACATGCTAGTACAGAGTGTAGTTGATGGGTCTGTATGTTGCCACTGGTCTGTAATCGCTAATTATTGATGGGGTCTGTATGTTGCCACTGAGGTCTGTACATCCACATGCTAGTACAGAGGTGCTAGTTGATGGGGTCTGTATGTTGCCACTGAGGTCTGTACATCTCACATGCTAGTACAGAGGTGCTAGTTGATGGGGTCTGTATGTTGCCACTGAGGTCTGTACATCTCACATGCTAGTACAGAGGTGCTAGTTGATGGGGTCTGTATGTTGCCACTGAGGTCTGTACATCTCACATGCTAGTACAGAGGTGCTAGTTGATGGGGTCTGTATGTTGCCACTGAGGTCTGTACATCTCACATGCTAGTACAGAGGTGCTAGTTGATGGGGTCTGTATGTTGCCACTGAGGTCTGTACATCTCACATGCTAGTACAGAGGTGCTAGTTGATGGGGTCTGTATGTTGCCACTGAGGTCTGTACATCTCACATGCTACTACAGAGGTGCTAGTTGATGGGGTCTGTATGTTGCCACTGAGGTCTGTACATCTCACATGCTAGTACAGAGGTGCTAGTTGATGGGGTCTGTATGTTGCCACTGAGGTCTGTACATCTCACATGCTAGTACAGAGGTGCTAGTTGATGGGGTCTGTATGTTGCCACTGAGGTCTGTACATCTCACATGCTAGTACAGAGGTGCTAGTTGATGGGGTCTGTATGTTGCCACTGAGGTCTGTACATCTCACATGCTAGTACAGAGGTGCTAGTTGATGGGGTCTGTATGTTGCCACTGAGGTCTGTACATCTCACATGCTAGTACAGAGGTGCTAGTTGATATGCATAGCTTAAAGAAGATCATCTCTCTCATTATCATTATCATTATTATCTTTCTTTTTCTCCTCGTCCTTTCACTTCTCTTCCCCCTCATAATACTCTCCCTGCTCTTTCTTTTCCTTCCTTCCTTTAACTCCTCTTCCTCCTACTTATCACTAACATCATCATTTTCATCATTATCCTTTTATCATCATAATCACCATTATCTTCCTCTCATTTCACCTCCTACTTCTACACCTCGTCCTCCACCTCTTTCATCTCCTCCTTCACGACCTCCTCTTCTTCTTCACCTGTTCTTCCTTCTCCTCTTCCTCCTCCTCCTCCTCCTCCTCCTCCTCCTCCTCCTCCTCCTCCTTCTCCTCCTCCTCTTCCTCCTCCTCCTCCTCCTCATCCTCCTCCTCCTCCTCCTGCCTCTCTGCCTCACTCCTGGTATTGATTGTAAGTCACTGTGGCTTAAGTAAACTTTATCTTATTCTCTCTCCCTGTCTCACACCCTCCCTGTCTCTCCTTTTCTCACACTCTCTCTGCCTCTCCCATTCTCACACTCTCCCGGCTTCTCCCTATCTCACACTATTCCTGCCTCTCCCTATTTCACTCTCTCTGTCTCTCCTTTCTTACACTCTCCCTTTCTCACACTCTCCCTGCCCCTCATTATCTCACACTCTCCCTGCCTCTCTTTTCCTATCTCACACTCTCCCTGCTTCTCCTTTCCTATCTCAACCTCTTCCTGAACCTCCCTCCCTATATCTCTCTCTCTCTCTCACACACACATACACACTCTCACTGCCTCTCACCTCGAACTCTCACTGCCTCTCTAGTACACTCTCCCTGCCTCTCTCTCACACTCTTTCTGCCTCTCTCTCATACTCTCACTGCCTCTCTCTCACTCTCACTGCCTCTCACATTCTCACTGCCTCTCTGACACCTCCGTCTCTCACACACTCTCATTGCCTCTCTCCACTCTCCCTGCCTCTCTCACACTCTCACTGCCTCTCTCTCACACTTTCCTTGCCTCTCTCTCACAAATAAAAAACAATGGTTATAATTGACCATAATTTTTAAAGGGGTGGACTGGTAAGCCAGCTGAAGGCCTCGGTCAGATGACCAAAAGCTCCAACGGCGGATCATCATCTGACTAAGACCCGCGTCAGGAAACACTTGTACGGTTTCCTGACAGACCTTACTAACCTCTCTCTCACACTCTCCTGCCTCTCTCTCATATTCTCACTGCCTCTCATACTCTCATTGTCTCTCTCTACACTCTCACTGCCTGTCTCACACACTCTCCCTGCCTCTCTCTCATACCTCCTGCCTCTCTCATACACTCTCACTGCCTCTCTCTTATGCTCTCACTGCCTCTCTCTCACACTCTCACTGCCTCTCTCTCATCTCTCACTGCTTCTCACACTCTCACTGCCTCTCTCTTATACTCTGTCTCTCTCTCATCTCTCACTGCCTCTCATACTCTCATTGTCTCTCTCTTACACTCTCACTGCCTCTCTCACACACTTTCCTGTCTCTCTCTCTACTCTCACTGCCTGGGTTCTTCGGGAAGGAGCTGAGGTTCTTAGTGTGCCACTTACCATAATATTCAACACATCCCTTGAAACTGGGCAGCTACCTGAGGTATGGAAGAAGGCCAACGTAGTCCCCATTTTTAAAAAGAGACAGAAAAGAGGCACTAAACTATAGACCGGTGTCACTTACATGTATAGTGTGCAAAGTCCTGGAGAAAATCATCAGGAAAAGAATGGTGGAGCACCTCGAGCTGAACAGGATAATAAACACCAGACAGTACGGATTCCGGGAAGGCAAATCCTGTGTAACAAACCTCCTGGAGTTCTATGATAAAGTAACAGAGGTAAGGCAGGAGAGAGAAGGTGGGTTGATTGCATTTTCTGGACTGCAGGAAGGCCTTCGACACAGTTCCTCACATGAGATTAGTAAAAGTTGGAAGAACAAGCAGGTATAACAGGAAGGGCACTGGAATGGATCAGGGAATACCTCAAAGGGAGGCAACAACGGGTCATGGTGCGTGGTGAGGTATCACAGTGGGCGCCTGTGACGAGCGGTGTACCGCAGGGGTCAGTCCTAGGACCAGTGTTATTCCTGGTATATGTAAATGACATGACGGACAGTATAGACTCAGAAGTGTCTCTATTCGCGGATGATGTGAAAATAATGAGGAGAATCACATCGGAAGAGGACCAGGCAGGGCTGCAAACAGACCTGGACAAGCTCGACATCTGGTCTAGCAATTGGCTTCTAATTCAATCCCTCCAAATGCAAAGTCATGAGGATCGGAGAAGGGCAAAGAGACCGCTGACAGAGTACAAGCTAGGCGGACAAAGGCTACAAACCTCGGCAAAGGAGAAAGACCTTGGAGTGAGTATAACGCAAGCACGTCTCCGGAGGCACACATCAACCACATAACTGCGGCAGCATATGGGCGACTGGCAAACCTAAGATTAGCGTTCCGTTACCTTAATAAGGAATCGTTCAAGACACTGTATACCGTGTACGTCAGGCCCATACTAGAATATGCAGCACCAGTCTGGAACCCACACCTGGTCAAGCACGTAAAGAAACTAGAGAAAGTGCAAAGGTTTGCGACAAGGTTAGTTCCACAACTCGGGGGTCTGTCTTATGAAGAAAGATTGGGGAAATAGGACTAACAACACTGGAGGAAAGAAGGGTCAGAGGAGACATGATAACGACATACAAAATACTGCAGGGAATTGACAAGGTAGATAGTGACAGGATGTTTCAGAGAGGAACACGAAACAAGGGGACCAACTGAAGCTGAAGACTCAGATGAGTAAAAGGGATGTCAGGAAGCATTTCTTCAGCCACAGAGTAGTCAGGAAGTGGAATAGTCTAGAGAAAGATATAGTGGAGGCAGGAACCATACATAGTTTTAAGACAAGGTATGATAAAGCTCATGGAGCGGGGAGGCAGGGACCAGTAGCGGGCAGCGAAGAGGCGGGGCCAGGGCTGAGTCTCGACCCTGAAACCACAATTAGGTGAGCACAATTGGGTGAGCACACACTCCTGCCTCTCATGCTCCTGCCTCTCTCTCACACTCTCACTGCCTCTCTCTCATACTCTCATTGTCTCTCTCTTACACTCTCATTGCCTCTCTGACCCCTCCGTCTCTCTCACACACTTTCACTGCCTCTCTCACACTCTCCTGCATCTTTTCACATTCACTATCTCTCCCAGTCAAGACTCTCTTCTCTCTTGTCATGACTCTCACTATCTTTCCATGTCAAGACCATCACTATTTTCCCTGTCAAGACCATCACTTTTCTTTACTTGTATTGCATGCAAAGTACGCCCCCTTATTCGAGCATGTTAAACACACCCACATAGGCTGTCTCACTAACCAGTGAACCATCTTGTTAAGGATTTGGTGATCAGGGCCCCATCACCAGATCAACAACTTGGTTCAGCAATCATAATGTGGGTCTGGTAATGGAAAAGGTGACGTGGATTCCACTCACATGTTTCCATTTCATTCCCACCGGAGCTGGTTGTTGTACGGTCGTCTCTGTCCCCTAGGCTGTTTTTTTGCCTTGACTCCCTGGCGTTCACTAATCTACTCTATTTGTATATAGTGTACATAATTGTATAAAGATATAAATCTTGTGAAGGAAAATACAAAAACTCAGATATATAGTATATATTTGCTTGGTGAAGGAAAAATACAATTCAAAGCATTTTTTATTGTGTTTCTTTGCTCCAAGCTCCTTTTACACTCAGGATAACAGGCCTTAGAACCTGAGGTTGTAATAACTTGTCATGACTCTCACTATCTCTACCTGTTTGGCTACACTATCTTTCCCTTTCAGACTCTCACTTCCTCCTTTTCTGACTCACTTGTCTCCCCGTCAAACCCCCCCATTTTCCCCGTCAAGACTCTCCTTTCTCCCCGTCAAGACTCTCACTTCTCCCCGTTTTCCCCACTTCTCCCCTTTAGACTCCCACTTCTCCCTGTCGCTCTCACTTTTTTCCCTGTCATGACTCTCACTATTTTGCCCTGTCATGACTCTCATTATTTGCCCTGTCATGCTCAATTCTCTCCTGTCAAAAAACATACTATCTTTCCCCGTCATGCTTCCTTCACTCCCCCCTCAAAACTCTCATTATCTCTCCCTGTCATGACTCTACTATCTCTCCTTGACATGGCTCCTCTCTCCCCGTCATGACTTCACTGCTTCTCCCCTTTTTGCTCTCACTCCCCCCTTTGTGATGACTCTTACTGCCCTCCCTCCCTTCTCTCACTACCTCTTCCCATAAACTCATACTCTCCCTATTTGCCTTACTCCCTCACCTGTCAAGACTCCTACCCTTTTCCGTCACTCTCCCCACCTCTCCCAGTCAGCTCTCAATCCCTCCCCCTTCTTTTCCCCATCAACACTCTCCTCCCCCTGCCCTTCTCACGCCCCCCATTTCTCTGATTTTCTTTTCTCTAATTACCAAAGAACTGAGTGGGACCCGATAATATCCTCCATGGGTCCTTGGGGGCAGAGGCAGTGTGTCCCCCAGCATCAATCTTCAACAAATCTCTCTACACAAGGCAACTCCTGAGATGTAAAATTGGAAATATATTCTCAATTCTCAAGAAACGAGACACTGACATGTACAGTATGAAAGTTTGGGAAGATTGTCAGGACAAAGGGGCAGTCCAAGAAAAGGGGGTTTATAAAGACAGCCAGCATGGCTTGGTATGGAAAATCTTGTGTCACTTTAATCTACTGGAGTTCTAAGAGAAAGTGCAAAGGGAAAATAAGAGAGATAGGGGGTTTTTTTGGGCTTAAAAATGCTTTCGATACAGATAAAAAGACTGGTACAAAATTTAGAACAGGTATGAATAGCAGGAAAAAAATTGCAGAGGATCAAGGTATACCTGAGAGGAAGGTAACAACGAGTGATGGTCCGTGACTAGGTGTCGGAATGGTTGCATGTGTCGAGTGGGGGTCCACAAGGATGAATCATAGAGCCGCTGTTGTTTCTGGTACATGTGATTGACATGACGTAAAGGATAGAATCAGAGGTGTCCCTGTTCACACACGACGTGAAACTAATGAGGAGAATACAAGCAATGGAGGACCAGGGAAGGCTACAAATGGATCTGGTCAGGCTGCAGGCCAGGGCTGACAAATGGCTACTGGAGTTTAACCCACCAAGTGCAAGTCTTGAAGACTGTAAACGGAGAAAAGGATCGGGCAATGCCAAAGACTGCAAACTTCACTCAAGGGAAAAGGACCATGGGGTGAGCATTATATCGATATCACCTGAGTTGGACAAAACAAAATAACTGTTGTAGCAAATACGGGCCTGGAAAATCTATGAATAGTTTTTCGACATCTAAGCAATAAGTCATTAACGACTCTGTACACCGTGTACGTCAGAACCATATTGGAGTATGCAGTACCAGTATGAAACCCACTCCTGGTCAAGCACATCAAGAAACTGGAGAAAGCGTAGAGACGGACTAGTCCCGAAGTTAAGGGGTCTATTCTATGAGGAGAGGTTACGGGAACTCATATTATCACACTGTCACTAAGCACTACCCAGAGATACACGTCGGCGCTGGAGCCAGAACGTACGTGTTACTGGGTCACTGTGGTGTGTGACCCAATAACACGTACGTTTGTAGTTGCAGGGGTAGAGATTCAGCTTCTGGCACCGCCTCTTCCTCCACAAGCCGCTTCTGGGTCCACTCCGGGTTGCGTGAACCCTGTCATACCTATTCTTAACTCTTTATAGATCCTGCCTCTACCATTCACTGGCTAATTCGTCCTCTTTCTAAACATTCTAAGATTAGAGTGTTACAAGTATTTCCTAAATTCCTATGACACAGCTGTTTTTAACTTCCTAATGTGTCTTTATGTATCTGAGACCTTCCCCTCTAACAGACTCACCCTGTCAGTTCCTATCAGCATATTACACGTCATACTCATGTCATCCCTGGTCCCTCAGTGCTGTAATGTCGTTAAGTTTAGCTCCTCTAGCTTCTCCTCATTGTTCATACCCCTCAGCTCTGGGATAAGTGTTATTACAAACATTTGCACTTTTTCTAACTTCTATGCATGTTTTATAAGATGTGGGTTTCATACTGGTGCTGCACACTCCAAGACGAGCGTGACGTATAGGATCGCGAATGCCTTCATGTTTTAGTTCCTAAAAACTAGCGTTAAATTTGCCAGTCTCGCATTTGCTGCGCCGGTTATACAGTTTACTGTGTGTCTCAGGAGAAATGTTTGGAACTATGATCACCTCTAATTCCCCTTTTCATGGAGATTTGCAGCCTTTATTTCTCGAGTCTGTACTATATTTCCGGGTGTCTTGTCCTTACCCGGTATTCATAACTTGCATTTGCATTAGTAGTCTTTCCTTGTCCACTTTAGTTTTTATCCTCCTCGTTAGGTTTACGTCGTCAGTAGACAGAGATGCATCTGACCCAGTCCCATCTGGCATGTCATTAGCATGTCATTGACACGCGGAACCCCACTTGTCATTCCTCCCCACTCAGGAGTTTACCTGGAGAGTGTTTCGGGGTCAACGCCCCCGCGGTTCGGTCTGAGACCAGGCCTAGTGGTGGATCGGGGTTTGATAAACCAGGCTGTTACTGCTGGCCACACGCAAACTGACGTACCTGTCCAGTGCCTTCTTGAAGACAGCCAGGGGTCTATTGGTAATCCCCTTATGTATGCTGGGAGGCAGTTGAACAGTCTTGGCCCCGGACACTTATTGTGTTGTCTCTCAACACTCTGATGTCTCATCCCGAACAATCACTCATTTTTCGTTCCCCAAAATATTCTTCGATTCACCGGAGAATGTTTCCTTCTATTATTTACTGTACCTCAAGTTTTTGCCTTAGTCTCTTGCGAGGAATAACATCAAACGCCTTCCTGCACATCATTAGTAAGGCCTCGCTTAGATTATGTAGCTCAGTTTTGGTCTCCATACTACAGAATCGATATAAATTTGTTAGAAAACACCAGAAGAATGACAAAATTAATCCACTACATAAGAAATCATTCATATGAAGACAGACTGAGAACCCTTAATCTGTATTCTCTTGTAAGATGTAGAATGATGTGAGACATGACGGAAATGTTTAAGTGGAATATGGGCATCAATCAAGGAGATATAAATAAGGTTCTGAGGATATATCTTCTAAAAAAAGAACTCTAAGAAATGGATTGAAATTGGATACGTTTAGATTATAAAGGGATATAGGAAAGTACCGGTTTGGTAATAGAGAAGACTATGAGTAGTACAGTCTATCTAGAAGAGTCACTGAAGCTAAAATATTGGGTAGCTTCAGATATAGACTAGATAAATACATGAGTCAGAAGAGTTGTATTTGAGTGGGACTTGCACATGAGTTAATAGGATTATCAAAGCTATTCTGAGTAGCATTGAAAATACGTTGGGTAGACATTTTTGTTAGAGGGTTTGTGTTTGAGAAGGACTTTCCTTGTATGGGCCAGTCGGCCTGTTGCAGTGTTCCTTTTTATGTTATAATTTTAACTCTCAGACTTTCAATTTTAATTTCATGGGAAGAAGTCTTACACCCGTAGAGGTTATACATAGCCTTTGTGAGCGGGAGGTTGTTAGAGTCGATCCAAGAAATAATAGCTTTAATTCTTCTTATCAAGAGAACTTGAAGGGCAAGCAACTCACAAAGCATCACCTCTGATCACCACTCAGTACCTCACACCACCATCTTTATTGACTATCACGCTATAAATGACACTCCTCTGTGTTCTCTCTGTTGAGTAACACAGCACAGTTCAGATCCGTTGAACCCACAGCACGCAGGTCTCAGATCCTGTTGAGTAACCACAGCACAGCAGGTCTCAGCATCTTGTTGAGTAACCCACACACCGAGGTCTCATCTACTTTGAGTAACCCACAGCGCAGGTCACATCTGTTGGTAACACAGCACGCAGTCTCAGCATCTGTTGAGTAACCCACAGCACAGCAGGTCTCATCTGTTGGTAACCCACAGCACCGCAGCTCAGCTCTGTTGAGTAACCCACAGCACACAGGTCTCAGCATCCTGTTGAAACCCCAGCACGCAGGTCTCATCATACTGTTGAGTAACCACAGCACGCAGGTCTCAACTGTTGATACCCACAGCCCGCAGGTCTCACATCCTGTTGGAACCCACAGCACCGCAGAGTCTCACATCCTGTTGAGTAACCCAGCACCGCAGGTCTCAGATCCTGTGTAACCCACAGCACCAGGTCTCATCATCTGTTGAGTAACCCACAGCATGCAAGTCTCATCTGTTGAGTAACCCACAGCACGCAGTCTCATCATACTGTTGGTAACCCACAGCACGCAGGTCTCAGCATCCTGTTGTAACCCACAGCACGCAGGTCTCACATCCTGTTGGTAACCCACAGCACGCAGGTTAGCATCCTGTTGAGTAACCCACAGCACAGCAGGTCTCAGCATCCTGTTGAATAACCCACAGCACCGCAGATCTCATCATACTGTTGAGTAACCCACAGCACTGCAAGTGTCATCATACTGTTGAGTAACCCACAGCACTGCAAGTCTCAGCATCCTGTTGAGTAACCCACAGCACTGCAAGTCTCATCATACTGTTGAGTAACCCACAGCACGCAGGTCTCAGCATCCTGTTGAGTAACCCACAGCACCAGTACAGAAGCTCATCCATACTGTTGAGTAACCCACAGCACTGCAAGTCTCATCATACTGTTGAGTAACCCACAGCACTGCAAGTCTCATCATACTGTTGAGTAACCCACAGCACAGCAGGTCTCAGCATCCTGTTGAGTAACCCACAGCACAGCAGGTCTCAGCATCCTGTTGAGTAACCCACAGCACAGCAGTCTCAGCATCTGTTGAGTAACCCACAGCACGCAGTCTCATCATACTGTTGAGCAACCCACAGCACCAGGTCCATCTCTGTTGAGTAACCCACAGCACTGCAAGTCTCATCATACTGTTGAGTAACCCACAGCACTGCAAGTCTCATCATACTGTTGAGTAACACACAGCACTGCAAGTCTCATCATACTGTTGAGTAACCCACAGCACAGCAGGTCTCAGCATCCTGTTGAGTAACCCACAGCACAGCAGGTCTCAGCACCCTGTTGAGTAACCCACAGCACAGCAGGTCTCATACTGTTGAGTAACCCACAGCACCGCAGGTCTCATCATACTGTTGAGTAACCCACAGCACTGCAAGTCTCATCATACTGTTGAGTAACCCACAGCACCGCAGGTCTCAGCATCCTGTTGAGTAACCCACAGCACAGCAGGTCTCAGCATCCTGTTGAGTAACCCACAGCACTGCAAGTCTCATCATACTGTTGAGTAACCCACAGCACTGCAAGTCTCAGCATCCTGTTGAGTAACCCACAGCACGCAGGTCTCAGCATCCTGTTGAGTAACCCACAGCACAAGTCTCATCATCTGTTGAGTAACCCACAGCACTGCAAGTCTCATCATACTGTTGAGTAACCCACAGCACTGCAAGTCTCAGCATCCTGTTGAGTAACCCACAGCACAGCAGGTCTCAGCATCCTGTTGAGTAACCCACAGCACAGCAGGTCTCAGCATCCTGTTGAGTAACCCACAGCACAGCAGGTCTCAGCATCCTGTTGAGTAACCCAACAGCACCGCAGGTCTCAGCATCCTGTTGAGTAACCCACAGCACAGCAGGTCTCAGCATCCTGTTGAGTAACCCACAGCACGCAGGTCTCAGCATCCTGTTGAGTAACCCACAGCACAGCAGGTCTCAGCATCCTGTTGAGTAACCCACAGCACAGCAGGTCTCAGCATCCTGTTGAGTAACCCACAGCACAGCAGGTCTCAGCATCCTGTTGAGTAACCCACAGCACAGCAGGTCTCAGCATCCTGTTGAGTAACCCACAGCACAACAGATCTCAGCATCCTGTTGAGTAACCCACAGCACAGCAAGTCTCAGCATCCTGTTGAGTAACCCACAGCACAGCAGGTCTCAGCATCCTGTTGAGTAACCCCAGACAGCAGGTCTCAGCATCTTGTTGAGTAACCCACAGCACAGCAGGTCTCTGCATCCTGTTGAGTAACCCACAGCACAGCAGGTCTCAGCATCCTGTTGAGTAACCACAGCACCGCAGGTCTCAGCATCTTGTTGAGTAACCCACAGCACAGCAGGTCTCAGCATCCTGTTGAGTAACCCACAGCACAGCAGGTCTCAGCATCCTGTTGAGTAACCCACAGCACTGCAGGTCTCAGCATCCTGTTGGAGTAACCCACAGCACCGCAGGTCTCAGCATCCTGTTGAGTAACCCACAGCACCGCAGGTCCAGCATCTTTTTGAGTAACCCACAGCACAGCAGGTCTCACATCCTGTGAGTAACCCACAGCCAGCAGGTCTCAGCATCCTTTGAGTAACCCACAGCACAGCAGGTCTCAGCATCCTGTTGAGTAACCCCCAGCACCGCAGTCTCAGCATCCTGTTGAGTAACCACAGCACCGCAGGTCTCAGCATCTTGTTGGTAACCCACAGCACCGCAGTCTCAGCATCTTTTTGAGTAACCCACAGCACCGCAGGTCTCAGATCCTGTTGAGTAACCACAGCACCGCAGGTCCCCCAGCATCTTGTTGAGTAACCCACAGCACCGCAGGTCTCACATCTTGTTGAGTAACCCACAGCACAGCAGGTCTCAGCATCCTGTTGAGTAACCCACAGCACAGCAGGTCTCAGCATCCTGTTGAGTAACCCACAGCACAACAGATCTCAGCATCTTGTTGAGTAACCACAGCACAGCAGGTCTCAGCATCCTGTTGAGTAACCCACAGCACAACAGGTCTCAGCATCCTGTTGAGTAACCCACAGCACAGCAGATCTCAGCATCCTGTTTAGTAACCACAGCACAGCAGGTCTCAGCATCCTGTTGAGTAACCCACAGCACAGCAGGTCTCAGCATCCTGTTGAGTAACCCACAGCACCAAAAGCAGGTCTCAGCATCCTGTTGAGTAACCCACAGCACAGCAGGTCTCAGCATCCTGTTGAGTAACCCACCGCACAGCAGGTCTCAGCATCCTGTTGAGTAACCCACCGCACAGCAGGTCTCAGCATCCTGTTGAGTAACCCACAGCACAGCAGGTCTCAGCATCCTGTTTAGTAACCCACAGCACCGCAGGTCTCAGCATCCTGTTGAGTAACCCACAGCACAGCAGGTCTCAGCATTCTGAAAATGCTTGAAGCAAACGCTGTTTTTTCACGACACACCAGAAGTAAACACTGGCTGATATAAGACAGGCATTGTGATAGACGCCTGGCTATGAGGTCACGCCCAAACTATAGAAAAGATACTGAAATACTACTAGATAGAGCTTGCAGAGTCTTAAAACACTTAAATAAAATGCAAGAGAAGATAGTAAAATGGAAAGAAAAAATAATTATGAATTAAATACCCTAGATGAGACACCATGACTTTAACTCGATTCTTAAAGCTCAAACAGATATGAGGAAAAAGCAATTGTTCACACACACACACACACACACACACACACATTTCTCGAGTCTTTACTATATTTCCGGTATTCATAACTTTGCATTTGAAGACTCAGATGAATCACAGGGATGTTAGAAAGTATTTCTTCAATCACATAGTGGTCGGGAAGTGGAATAGTTTGGGAAGCGATGTAGTGGAGGCAGGTTCCATTCATAGTTTTAAGAAGAGGTATGATACACTCATGGCGCAGGAAAGTGACCCAGTAGCGGCCAGTGAAGGCGGGGCCAGGAGCTATGACTCGATCCCTGCAACCACAAGTAGGTAAGTACACACACACACAGCGTGAAGCATAAATAGAAGGCTTCACTTTCACTCAAGTATTCTAAACGTACATAGGTTCGTAAACATTCACTCAAATTCGAAATGTCCATAATTGGTCTCACATACTGTCAGGAAAATAATCTTTGTTGGTTTTTCCCTGTTGAAAAATTTAATAGAAAACTATACTTGTAACTGATAATGCATAAACAGAGAAAAGTGTTAAATAAATTTTCAGGACACTTTTAACACCTGTATTAAATAAAGCCAAATATAAAGAAAAATTTCGTTTATTTCAACAACCAAAGCCAAGTTAAACTTTAAACTAAAATTTCCTCCACCGGATAAACAAGTTCACATCTGCGGGATGTCTGTGAGGACGTTCATGTCAGGGACAATTGTTGACCTTCTTCACAACAACGTTATAACAGTAATAATAATAATAATAATAATAATATTGTAGGTGAATGGTTCAGAGAACCGACAAGTTGATAAATTAGACACATATGCAACACTTGGGTATCTTTATTGAGGAAACGTTTCGCCACACAGGAGAATGGTGAAGGGAGGAGGAATCTGAGGTAATCAGTCCCTCAGCCTTGAGTCGATGTAGTCAGTCCATCAATCTTCAAAATAATACATCATAAGTGCGAAGAAGTTGCTTATATAGTGTAGGCAGGTGAGGTGCAGCAGTCGTAGGTGGTGTCACACTTGACAAATCCAAATGTGGACGTAGGTCATGTCTGAAGGTTAAGCAAGTGAAGAATTTCCTCTATTAAGATCCCAACCTTTCCTCAATAAAGACACCCAGGTGTTGCACATGTGTTTAATTTATCAAAAAATAATAATAATAGTGATAACAATAATAATAATAATAATTTTTTTTTTTACTACAAGTACATGTACAAGGTATACAGGTCACAGCTGACATCAATGATATACTATTATATAGAAAGCCGCTTGTTATGCTGGGGCATTTCGGGCAAATTAGGTTAGTTTTGTCCCAGGATGCGACCCACACAAACGACTAACACCCAGGTACCCATTTTATTGATGGTACCATTTTATTGATGGGTGAACAAAGTCAACCGGTGTAAGGAAACCGATGTTTCCACCCCTTCGCCTGGAATCGAACCCGGACCTTCACCGTGTGAAGCGAGCTTTGCCACCAGGCTACGGGGGGAATATAATAAATGTAGTTGTAGTGACAAGAATGCTCCAATGTGAGAGGCAGACCAAGTGATGAGTTAATGAAGGTTGACCAGGAGGAGAAATAGGAAGGTGGTTTCTGCTCCTCCATGTCACAGGTAGATCAATGGCAGGCAGTTGATGAGTTAAGAAGGTTGTTAGATGTCTTCGTGAAATTTGAACAGCTCCCGAGAGATATATCCAGATTCCATAGCTGTGTATGAAGTCCTTGCAGAAAAGTCTATTAAATTCCCGTCTGTCGAACAAGTAGACATTGGCAAAAATCCCATTCCCATCCAGCTCCCTCCACGGGGACCAATCCAATTAATGCTTATATGGTGTGCAGGGAGGAAGTAGGTGAAGTGAGGAAACAAAGGCACCTCCCATGGAGAAAGAAAAATAAGGACACATAAGAAACCCTAAAAATAAAGAGTAAAAACGGTAGGTGTCGTCAGGTTCAATGTCGTCAAGTAAAATCTCGTCAATAACATCAACACCACCATCATCGTCTTCCCCTCCTGTCAAGTCCACATTCTCTCTGGCAGCCTCACTATTAATCACATCATACTCGGGTTTATCTGACATGACTTCCTCCTTGGCTTCTGACGCATTTGTACTTGATTCACCTTCGGATTCAACAGCATTTCATATCTGGCTTGACTGAGTGGCCAGTATAATTAGTGAGAGCACAGCAGGAGAGCAGACAGGACGTGTGGCTCCAGGCTAGGTACAGTCTTTCAATAAACTCTTTGAAGAGCAGTCACTGAAGTCATTATACGTCTACTAACTCAGTCAATAATCCCCCTCCACAACAATGTTATCCATGGTGTTACCCATGGTCTTTATCCATGGTGTTACCCATGGTCTTTATCCATGGTGTTACCCATGGTCTTTATCCATGGTGTTACCCATGGTCTTTATCCATGGTGTTACCCATGGTCTTTATCCATGATGTTCACTCATGGTATTAATCGTGAGGTTTATCCATGGTGTTTATCCATGTTCATCCATGATGTTTGTCCATGGTGATTATCCATGATGTTCATTCATGGTGTTAGCTACAGTGTTTATCCACTGTGTTAGCTACAGTGTTTATCCACTGTGGTTTATCCATGGTATTATACATGATTATACAGGGTGTTTATTCCTGGTGTTATCCATGGTGTTATTCCATGGTGTTCATCCATTGTTCATCCATAGTGTTCATCCATTGTTCATCCATGGTGTTCATCCATTGTTCATCCATGGTGTTCATCCATTGTTCATCCATGGTTTTCATCCATTGTTCATCCATGGTTTTCATCCATTATTCATTCATGGTGTTCATCCACTGAGTTTACCCTTTGTGTTAAACATGGTGTTATTCCATGTTCATTATGTTCGTTCATAATGTTTATCCATGGTGCTCATCCATGGTGCTCATCCATAGTGTTTATCCATAGTGTTTATCCATAGTGTTTATCCATGGTGTTTATCCATGGTGCTCATCCATAGTGTTTATCCATAGTGTTTATCCATGTTGTTTATCCATGGTGCTCATCCATGTTCATCCATAGTGTTTATCCATAGTGTTTATCCATAGTGTTCATCCATGGTGTTACCCATATTGTTCGTTCATGTTGTTATCAATGTTTATCTTAACTTTTTAAAACTGGGAAATAAACATTTTGAAAATAATATGCATATAATTTTCACTCGAATTCTAAAATACATTTAATATCTCAGCTGCTAACTTGGTTCTAATACTTCCATGGAGTCGCATTCACTGATTGCTTTCTAATTAGCTTTAATAATGTGTAGTGCAATTTGTCTTAATTTTGCGTGTCTAGCGGCACCTTTGACCTCACGCAAAGGTTCTCGGCATCTCTTTGACTTAATAATGTTGGATCAAGATAACAGTATCAATTGTAGGGACCTATATAATGTGAGTCAGGGGGAGCACAAGCTCAGTGCTGAGGTAGTAATATTGATTAGCATTTTTGGTGTTGTTGTAGGGAGAGAGAGAGAGAGAGAGTCTCCAGTTCAAAGTATATCAGCATGGGGAAGACGATGGCAGGTTGCATTTGGTTCTGATGAAACACAAATTGCATTGGTCTGTAAACAGCGGGATGTTAATGCTAGGGAATGAGGTCGATATCCTAGGTATGAAATTTGATTCCAAAATTCCTATGAAGAATCTCGTAAATCTTGCAAGTGAAGAAGCCAAAAAGTTAACAACACTAAGACGCATCTCACATCAGCTTGACACCAGAAGCTGGATTATTATTATAATCAAAAGAAGCGCTAAACCACAAGGGTTATACAGCACCAGAAGCTGGAAAACTCCGTACGAGGCACATGTTTATTCTCACTTTGAGGAAGCACCGTTTTCGTAAATTGTCTGTCCCCCTTTCCCAGCTCATTTGTGGTTTCTGGGCAGATTAGAGAGCCTTGCAAGGTAACGTATCTCTCATCTGGGACTATTTTAGTTGGATCTATTTTTCCAGCAGAGCTTTCAACATCGGAGAGATGAGGGTGGCCTTATTGCTATGTTCAAAGTCAGTGTTATTAAAGAACAACACCTGGCTCCACCTTGCAGTCAGCAAGAAGACAGCCACTATATCACAAGACGGGCAACAGAAACCACACTCTAGTTGTAACTTTTTCAATAACATCACTTCAACTGCGACCACTCCTTAATAAAATGCTTCGTGTTTGGAACATGTTAGTACATCATCCAAACATTATTGAAGTGAATCAATTGACCAAACAATCTTTGACCAATAGTTGGTTACTTCTTCATGTTACAGTATTTCCTATTTATTTGTCTCATAAATATAAAGATTTAATTATTTATATGCTGAATATACGTGTTAATAAATCACTTCTGCTTGTGAGGAAAATTAAAATTGCCTCATTTCGGTATAGATTAATTAATAACAACCTACTTGCTACCTCTTAGTTTTGAGGATTAATGGCCATTCAGAGATGAAAGTTTTATATTCACTACCGAAAGAAATTCTATTATTTTTTTTTCTATGAAACATGGGAACTGTTTCAAGGCTACATTTAATCGAAGTCATTTGATTGATAATTTAAAAAAGGCTTTTAAAAGAGGAAGTAGGAAACAGCTCTTAACTAGTAAGATAAGGTAGTAAATCTTAGCCTACCATTGTGTACATGAAAGACTGAAATAAATAAATATACACATATATATATACAAATATGTGTATACACATATACACACATATACAATATATACACACACACATATGCAATATATACACACATACACATATACAATATATATATATACACACACACACATATACAATATATATATATACACACACACACATATACAATATATACACACACACACATATACAATATATACACACACACACACATATACAATATATACACACACACACATATACAATATATACACACACACACATATACAATATATACACACACACACATACAATATATACACACACATACAATATATACACACACATTATATATATATATATATATATATATATATATATATATATATATATATATATATATATATAGTAACTACGAACGAGTGGCGTTTAATCAATAACAATACTGTGACTAGCCGGGGATCGAACCCGTGTTGTTTTAGCCTGCCTCATGGTGAGCAAAAATTCACGACGCTCTAACCCACTAGGCCATCCAATTTTCGATCACCATGTCGGTCTAAAACAACACGGGTTCGATCCCCGGCTAGTCGCAGTGTTATATATATATATATATATATATATATATATATATATATATATATATATATATATATATATATATTTTTGTACACACACACACACACACAATATTGGGAGGTACCACCTCTAGAACTTTACTGGGACCCTCATCCTCAGAGGAGACAATAAACGTACCTCAGGGAAAACTCAAGGTTCTCCCGGAGCTGTTTGAATATTTTCTTCTACCACCCCCTATATTCTGTATTCTATGAAGATACTGAAGGCTCAGTTATATTTAATCTTAATAATTTGTCTACCTCTCGGTCAAATGCATCCCTGGAACTGGGTATAGTTTCCGTTTGATAGGGTTGTCCGTGACTAAGTCAGTCCTATGGACTACCGTGGAGGTGACACCTGGAATATCAGTAAAGACATCTGAGAATTTACTCACACATTTACGTAGTTCATGTTTCTTACGATTATCCAAAGACTCGTTGATATTTACGACAGCTGTAATAGAGGGTTCAAGAATCACCACAACATGTAGTTCAATATCTTCTACATTAGACGTGTCAATTATGCAAACTTTGCACTCTTCAGATTTGGTCTCCTGCTTGAGTGGAAAAACTAAATCAAAGTTTTTCAGACAACAGAATTTCTTCTGTAATATTTATTAAGAATGTTGATATAAGAATTTAAGAAAGAAGGAACACTGCAGCAGGCCTACTGGCCCATGCGAGGCAGGTCCAATTTTCCCACAGACTTAAGCCAATGGCTTGACCTAATCAGGTTAGTCACATTCGCTTAAGGGAGGAGCACGGCATCTGACCTAGTAGCACCAGCTAGTCAGGTCCAACTCACACCCACAAACACCCACTCATGTATTTATCTAACCTATTTTTAAAACGACACAACGTCTTATCATCTATGGCGGTACTCGGGAGTTTGTTCCACTCATCCACAACTCTATTACAAAACCAGTGCTTTCCTATATCCTTCCTGAATCTGAATTTTTCCAATTTAAAGCCATTGCTGCGAGTCCTGTCAATGTTAGATATTTTTAGCACGCTATTTACATCCCCTTTATTAATTCCTGTTTTCCATTTATACACCTCAATCAGATTCAGGGCCCTCAGTCTATCCTCATAGGGAAGATTATTATTATAATCAAATAGAAGTGCTAAACCACAAGGGTCATACAGCGCTGCAGGTTATTGCAGGATGCAGGGAGAATGGGTTGTAAGAGGGAGATGGATGATTAGTAGGGTATGGAGTGCAGCAGGACAGTGGATAGTGCAGGGAGAGAGGGTAGCAAGGGATCGAGGTAGAAGGGAGTGAGGGAGGTGCTAAAGTGTAGTAAGTCAGTTTCTGTCAAAAAGTCAACGAGAGAGTCAGGATTAAAGGAGGGTCCATCAGCAAGAATGGAAGGTAAAGAAAGGGCCGCAGAGCGAAGACGCCATTGGAGGTATATTCTGCGTGCTCGTTGATAAAGTGGACAGTCCAACAGAATATGTCCAACAGAATATGAATATGAAGTTTGTTATTTAGCAGGTCAGACCAGCGTTGTTGCCAACGGGTGCGAAGGTGGGTAGCAATGACCGCAAAATAGTCCGTAAAAGGAACACCTCTATATGAAACTGGAAGGTCATATACTGCTGACCGCGCAGCAGTGTCTGCCTGTGCATTGCCCTGTACGTCAACATGACCAGGGACCCAACAAAAACAATATCTTTATGCTTGCTAAAGATACAGCGTAACCAAAGTTGGATACGAAGAACTAGGGGGTGAGGTGTATCAATTTTACGGATAGCGTGTAAAGCACTAAGGGAGTCTGAAACGACCACAAATGGTGATACAGGCATAGATGCAATACGGATAAGTGCCACAAGAATGGCATACAATTCAGCCGTAAATATGCTAGCTGAGGGTAATAGATGCCCTCGCACGACGCTGTCTGGAAACACTGCTGTGAATCCGACGCCGTCAGACGACTTTGAACCATCAGTGTATACTGCGATGGCATGGGAATGAGAGTGGAAGTGGTCTAGAAAAAAAAGAGGAGAAGCCGCCGTAGGTAGGCGGGCTTTCGCGCAAGGTAGAGGAATAGAACAGACACGGACAGCAGGAACTTCCCAAGGGGGTAGGGGAAAGGGAGATGTCACATGAACATATAGAGGTGGTAGCTGAAGGGAAGACAAGAGTGAATGTAGACGAAGAAAAAAGGGACGAAGTAAGCAGGGACGACGAACAAATAAAGGGCGTCTACTAACATCTGGAAGGATTGTGCAGGTCATGAGAGCGAACATAATAGCGAATGCAATGTGCATCACGACGATCGGACAAGGATGGAATGTTCGATTCTACATAGAGGCTCTCAACCGGGTAAGAACGAAATGCACCAAGGCATAAGCGTAATCCCTGGTGATGGATGGGATTAAGGATGGAAAGAGTAGCAGGGGAGGCTGCCGAATATATCTGGTCACCATAATCGAGTTTTGATAAAATTAGGGCTGAATGTAGACGAAGGAGAGTTCTACGATCAGCCCCCCATGAAAGATGTGCGAGGGTTTTAAGAAGGTTCAGCCGGCTGTGACAAGTTGCCTTCAGAGAGGTAATATGAGGTTTCCAGGACAATCGACGATCGAACAGGAGGCCGAGAAACCTGACTGTATCATGTTCTGGGTTACGTGAACCGTATAGGTACAATAGATGATCAGAGACCACTGAACGCCTAGTAAACGTAATTTGACGAGTTTTGCCACTAGAAAGTTTAAACCCGTGAGTGGTGGCCCAATCAGAAACCCGGTTGATGGCATGCTGGAGGAAAACTGCAATGAGGTGACAGTCAGCACCTGCACAAGCTATAGCAAAGTCATCCACATAGAGCGATGACCAAATATTGGATGGGAGAACAGATGCCAGATTATTTATAGCAAGCAGAAAAAGTGTTGTGCTCAGAACACATCCCTGGGGGACACCTTCAGCTTGGACAAATTCCGGGGAGAGTTCATTACTAACCCGGACCCGGAAATGTCTGTCAGTTAAGAAAGCCTTAAGAAAGAATGGTAGGTTGCCTCGGAGGCCTAAGGAGTGGGCCTGGGCCAAGATATTATATCTCCAAGTTGTGTCATAACCCTTCTCAAGGTCGAAAAAGATAGCGATAACCGAGTGGTTATTAGCAAAGGTATTACAAATATACGTATCCAAGCGCAGCAAGGGGTCAATGGCAGAACGGCTCTTACGGAAGCCATATTGACTAGGGGAGAGACTATTGTGAGTCTCTAAATACCACATCAAACGTCTATTAACTAGACGTTCCATCACCTTGCAAACTGCACTGGTAAGAGCGATGGGACGGTAGTGAGAGGGATCACGTCCCGTAGCACCTGGTTTGCGAAAAGGGAGAACAATAGCAGACTTCCACAGCTGGGGAATAACTCCTTGCGACCATATAAGATTAAAGAGTCGTAAGAGGACAGTAAGAGCAGACTGATGTAAATGCTGTAGCATACGAATATGTATGCCGTCTGGCCCAGCTGCCGATGATCGGCAAGCAGAGAGTGTTGCCTCCAGTTCTTGAAGGGTAAAAGGCACATTATAAGATTCTTCTCTAGGAGAAGAAAAATCTAAGGGCTTTAACTCGCTGGCAGACTTAGAAGAAAGGAACGAGGGGCATAGATGGAGCCCTGAGAAATGCGGACGAGATGGTTACCAATTTCAGTGGCAACGGCAAGAGGGTGTGCTATATCGACACCAGCAACCCGAAGAACAGGAGCCGGGTCGGGGGAGAATTTACCACTTAATTTCCGCACTTTCTTCCAGACTGCACTCATTGAGGAAGCCGAAGTGATGGTGGAAACGTAATCCTGCCAGCAAGTGCGTTTAGCGTCGCATATGACACGTCGAGCGGCGCATTTCAAACGTACTGCCCGAGCACCAAGGCACACACTTCTGAGAATGCTTGCCCAAGGTTTGGGGGATAGAATGTGAAGCTGCGGTTAAGACGGAGGACGAGAAGAGATGTAAAGCCTCATCAATGGAGGACGAGGAAGGAGCCTCATGAAAGGCAGTAAGATGTGCGTAAAGGTCCCATTTCGCGCGGTCTAATTGCCAGTATGGGCTACGAGGAGGTGGAGAATACGAAGGGGACATGAGGATGATTGGAAAATGATCACTGTCATGTAAATCCGGGAGGACAGACCAGGTGATGTCAAGGACAGTTGAGGAAGAGCAGATGGAGAGATCGATGCAAGACAAAGAATGAGTTCGAGGATAAAAATGGGTGGGAGTACCCATATTTAAAACATGGAGGGGGAGAGAAGAAAGAAATACCTCCAACTGAACGCCATGGGAGTCACCGTGCGACCCCCCCCCCCCCAGAAAAATGGTGTGCGTTAAAATCGCCAAGTAAAAGAAGAGGTGGCGGCAAGGAAGAAACCAGAAAATCAACATCTGGGATAGACAATGCCCGAGAAGGGGAGAGATATAAAGAACAGAGTGTATACCACTTATTCAAGTGGATACGGGCTGCAGTGTAATGTAGAGAAGAATGAACAGAGCTGGCGGTATGGAATACCAGTGCGTATAAGAAGAGC
>WNWK01026060.1:0-27833 GCA_009830355.1 Cherax destructor
TTCCATAGGTCTCTTTTGTGCTGGGTGATTGGGGTTTTTAAATTTCCCCTTCTCATTCTTAGGAGTACATCATGAGGGGGCTGGCCTGAAAAGGAGGTTCCTTCTACATTCAGCTTGATAATTGTTCATTCTGTCTTTTATTTCTCTAGTTGGTTTGTACTGTTGGTAAACCCTGGAGGTGGTTAGTTGGCAGCATCCCTTCAGTGGCCTCATTGATTCTTTTGTGCAAAAGATGCGATCGCCCACATCATTGCAGTGGAGGGTTGGTTGTCAAAAAAAGAATAGTCTGGTCTTTGCTAGGTAATCCCTAAAGGGGGTCGAAGCCAAGTGTTTTCGGGTTTGGGGTTTTAAAAGGGCGGATGGGTGTGCGGAATGGGGTGGTTTGGGTTTAAATTTTGGCAGGGATATGGTCAGAGCCGACGTTGCCGCCCGGGACACTTTGCAGTGGAACAGACCCAGTCCCTGTTGGTAAAATTACTTTTCAGGGGGCCCCTGGGTGGGGGCCCACATATGATTTAAAAAATGGGCCCTGGAATGATAGATTTCTTGCCGCCATTAGGTTAAAGGTTTTTTCCCCTTTTTGGTTTCCCCTGCGGGAGGGGGGCCCACGGTTAAAGGGGCGGGGTGGTGGGCATTGAAATCACCTGCGAGGGACTGTAGGGATTTCGACTAAAGTAATCTATGTAAGGGGATAGACTCAATGTACGGTGTCGGGGGGGAAAGTAGCCTTTTCCCCACTACGAGTCGGCCATTGGGGGCCCAGCAGTTCTATTGCTAGGATGTTTGTCCTCTTCGACATGGATGTTACGGAATTCCTTATCCCCGCTTCACAAGGATGGCTACCCCACTATGGGGCCCTCTGGATTTCTCGAGTGTTAAAGAAACCCGGGGGATTTTTATGTGTTGGTCAGGTCTGGCTGCTGTTTCGTTGGGGAGGATAATGTCTGGGTTGTGGTTACCCTCTATTTAAAAAAAGGTAGCGGTTGTTGAAGAAGTGGTGAATGTTGATTTGCAGAATTGTGATCCCCTTTTTTACGTGCTTAGGTGTATAGCTGCAAGCAGAGGAGGTACGTTTGGAGGTGAAATCCCGATGGGGTTGGTTGCGCCTGCCGGTGTTTTTTCAGGGGGGTGGGGAAAGGGTATACTCCGGGGTGTTTACCTGCGAAATGAGAGGCTTCATCGCTGCTATTGGTAAGGGAACCATTAGGTGACACTTCAGACTCATTCTCTGACCCCGAACTCATGTCGAGTCTGTGCCCCTCGGGTGTACTGGGGTCTCGGGAACTGCCGTTCTTGAAATAGGGGACACTGGTTCTTGGTGTTGGAGGTCTAGTTCATCAAGACTATCTAGTTGCCCAGTGGCTGTCTCCCTCTGAGTAGCGTGGGAGCCTGGGCAGTCATTTTTGGTCAGCCTCAATGGCGGTGGGTTCTGATCCGGGTTTTCAGTTAGGCCCAGCCTCATTGGGGGGGAGTTCTGGACCTGTGCGGTCAGTTAGGTTAGCCCCCAAAGGCGTAGATTGTGCAAAAACTTCCGTAGCCGGTGCCAGGATCGTCATTTCCCCTGCGAGGGGCTGGTTGGGTAGGGGCCGGTTTGTGGGGAAGATCCCATATGAGATCCACTATGTCTGGATATTGTATGACGGGTGGAACCTTGGTTTCCAAGGCATTGAGGAGGGTGCAGCATAGCCTCACCCCCCCTTTGCCAGGTCCTTTGTTATCTTGGATGGGGCCAGGGGAAAAAGGGTAGAAAGGTGTTTCCCTTTTGGCTTGGGGTGGGCTAAGTAGAGTAAAGGGTTTGGGGTTGGATGGGGTGGGTGGGATATTGGTTGGTTCCCGGCATTGTTGGTTGAAGTGGTAGCTGTGGGGGGATGGCATTGTTGGATGAAAGGGCAGTGGAGGCACGCCCGGCTTGGAAGGGTGGGGAAAGGGTCCTTGGGACACAATGGGAGGTGATTGATCAGTGTTTCTGTTATTCAGTGCTGACTTCCTGTTGTCCAGGATTTTCTGGTTTCAGCCTTCCTGGTGGGGCAGCCAGGGGGGACAGCGTGGTGCCCATCCCAAAAGAGGGGTGCCGGGGTTTTCTCCTGTTGGGGGGATTCCCTATGAACATGTTCTCCAGCACAGATACTGCAAACGGTTTTTCCCTTTTTGCATTTGTTGGTGTTTGTCCCAAATTTTGGGAGCATCTGTAGCATTGGGGGGGGAAAATTTCCAAATCACTTGATCAGGTGTGCATTTCATGCCAAAACATTTCAGGCCTTGTTCACAAACAAGCTTGGCCTCATCCCGGAGTCTCAAAAAATGAGCTTCAGCGATTGTTGGGTTGGCCCCTTCCCGTTGAATTTGTATGCCTGGGAACCAACTCATTTTTCCCGGTTTTCTCCCCAACGAGTTCATCAGCAGTATGCTCACGCATGATGGGGTTGATGCGTGCAACGAACACAGAGCGCTGTGCCTGGAAGTTGTCAGGGGGGAAAGGGAGTGACTCCTTCATTGGGAAATTTGTCAAAAAACATTCCCTCTTTAGTAACCCCAAAAGTTCCTCTTCCGGGGAAAGGGAGTAAATTTCACCAGCATAAGGGATCAAAAAAAATATCCACTGGTGCCACCTTGGGTTTTCTGCGGAGTCAAGTATTTCTCTTTTTTGGGCTTCTTGTCACCAGTGACACGAAGTCTGACTCTTTATTTTTAGGCATGTTGCCTTGTTAATTTACAGCTGTCACAGATAATATGCTGGAAAAAATTAATTAAATTTTAAGTGTCATCCCCACTTCAGCTGGCTTATGAAGGTCAGCCCCTAAAATAGCCCCCCCTCGAGGAGGTGGGGGGATGGGGCCCAAGGCAAAGATCGACCGGATTTTAAAAACCCACAGGCCACCGGATGGTCAAAATGCCTTGTTTTAAATCGCCAAAAGGGGAAGTTGCCGAAAAAAAAAAGAAGACAGGAAAAGGGGGAAAAAAGGACAGCAGTGTGTAAAAGTGTTCTGTGGATAGGCCAGTGTTGGGGGGTTTGGGTGATGGGGGGGAGGGTGGGGCAGGATGGGGGGGGGATGGGGGGAGAGAGGGGAACAAGCAGGCTAGTCACCGCCTTACCCTCTTGAAGGGATGGGGCCAAGGGGGGCCCCCAAACAAGTTTCCTCTCCCCTCTGGTCAGCAGGAGGATCAGTGGTCAGCTGGAGGATCAGTGTTCCGTGGGAGCGTCCTCTTCCCACTGCAGCAGGGCAGCTGGAGGATCAGTGTTAAAGAGCAGCTAAGACACGTCCTCTCGACGGCAGCGGGGGAAGGGCCGTGTGTCATGTTCATGGTGCATTATCTGTTTTAAATAAAATCTATGATGAAAAAAAAAAACCCAAATCATATGTTACGTTGTACAGAAAGGCTATACCATCTGGGTTTTTGTGTAAGTACACTGACGTTGGCAAAACGAAAGTTATATACAAAATTATTTCCCTGGTTTTTTAAAAACTCTTCGGGGGGGTTGCAAAATATATATCCCTTGGAAGGAGGGCCCGGCTGTTATTTGTGCTAAAACCCCTCGAATCCTTAAATCCGCAGGGTTTCCCTAAATTTCCCCCTTTTTTTTTGTATATAATGTATATTTAACTTTTTATTAACCACGTTTCTATTTTCACTTTAAATATGTGTCCCCTGTATATTGTTTTTTTCATTCCCAATTTCCCCCACAGAAATTTTTAAAATGTCTCGATACTTTTTTTTCTTTTTTTTAATTTTTTACTATTATTTTTTGAAATTATTAAATAAAATTTTTTCCCCCTGCCCATTGAAATGATGTCGGCTAATTTTAAAAAAGAGAATTGTTGTTAAAGGCCGTGCATTTAACGAGTTGGACATATGAGTTCTTTATTTCCTAATTAAATAACTTACTGTGTCTTATATGCCATGAAACTATATAGGCTATCAAGGTTTAATCAAAAAGACATCATGAAAACACGGCATAAGGATTTTTTCCATAAAAAGGAAAAATGCACAAAAAAGAAAAAAAATATTGATAAAGTCTATTTCTTCCAAAAAAATTTTTTGGGGAAAAAAACCAAAAAACCGAGTCATGAGGGGGGGCGAGTTTTGAGGTCGCCAAAATACATATTTGAAAAAGGAGGCCATATACAGACGGCAAATTTGTTAAAGAATGCGTGATAAGACTTTTAAAAAAATTTTGGGAAGAGACGCTATCCTGTTTGCTAAATGTTTGTTTGTTAACGGTTACTAGGCGTTTGGAAGTTTAAAAATGAGGATATCTTTTGTGAATTATCTGAAAAAGCAGCACTTTTAAAATTTTTTTTTTAGCTATGGATGAAATCTGTGATTTTCCGACACAGCACAACTTTGGAATTTCATTAGAGGTATTGACAACAACTTTAAAATTGTGAAAGTTATGTGTACTGCAAAGAATGAGAAGAAATATATCAGAAAATTTATTTTGGAAGTATGGGGCATAAAACGCCTTCAGGGGTGGGGCAAACTAAAAAATGTTTACCTGGGGGGTTTTCCTGGAGAGAGTTCCGGGGTCAACCCCCCCGCGGCCAAACTGGTCCGGGGGCCGCAAAAGGGGTTGACCCCTAAAACCCCCCATGTAGACTCCAGGTAGGTATTTTAAATTTCATCAGGAATCATGGTGTGAATCATCGACATTTTTTAAAAGTGTTTGTAAATTAGATTGAATATAGTGTACATTGTTTCATGCTGAAGCGAGGTGGCTTAGCACAGAAAAATTCTCAAACGCTTCTTTGTTTTTGTTTTCAGGAAATTGAAATATTTATGACTGAAAAATGAAAATCTCATAAGTATTTTCAGATCAGAATTGAATGTTTTGCTTAATTTTTTTGATATTATAGACGATTTGGATACTTTGAAGATAAAATTACGGGGCGGGGAAAGTCAGTGCCCAATATACTATATACTAAAGTGAAAATATTCAGAGAAACTGGCATTTTATAAAACAGTTCAGTAAGAAAACCCTTTACCATTTCCTCTATTGCAATGAAATAATGGTGAATAAAAAAAAGATTCAAGGGGAAATTTTATGACCACCAAACTAAAATTCTCGTTTCAAAACCCATTTAATGTATTACCAGAAGAAACTCCTCTGACTTATCAACTACAATTAAAATTTCCTTCAGGTTACCGATAGACTGAGAACTATTTGAAAATAACCTTTTGGAATTCTATGCATCTCTGTCTGAGGGGTTTATCATTTAAAGATGTTTGTTGATGGCATGCTTTCCATCTTCTGTAGGAAAATATGTGAGCAAACATTTTCAAAAATAAAATTAGTGAAATCCGAGCTTAGATCCAGACTTACTGATGAACATCTGCATCAAATTTTGAGACTATGTAAAATTGATACTAGTAAGCTTGCTGGAAAAGTTCAGTCTCAAGTCTCGCATTAGCTTTACAATTTTTCTTACGATAATTGAACTTACATTATTTACCCTATTTACTATCATTAATTAATAATTAAATTATGTTTTTATTTACCTTTCCATAATAGAGCTTGTATTTATTATTTATCTTACTCTCAAATGTTTTATAAAAATTAAAATACAGTATTTCTATTTATAACAGAAAAAGAACCAGTTACCTATGTTATATCTTAAATTTTAGTATAATTATTTTAATATTTTATAATGCTGTAAATGTAATATTAATATCGAACATTACAAAATTCATCCTTCCTTTAAATTGGGTTTTTCCCAAATTGGCCCTTTCATATTTTAAAAAAATTACCGATTTATAATGAACTCAAGACACCCGAAATTAGTAAATTAATCTAGTTCCTATCAAAGCATTTGTTAAAATTTCAAAATAAACGATTACAAACAAATAAAAAAGTGCTCTGGCTATCAAACTAAGGACGGAAACCTGGGAAGATCAATAACTCCATTTGATTTTTTCTTTCCATTACCTTACATTATGAATTACGCAGAAATTTGGGGTTTTTTCTGAGTAACAGTTAATATGCAAAAAGTGTGGTTTCTGATATTATTTTTTTATGATGTAGACCTGTTCTCTACTGCCTTTGTAAGACAGTGAACGCCTCTTTTAGTTTAATTTTTTTTATTAATAATTAAAATGTTTTTTTGAGGGCTGGCTCAGTGAGGCACATTCAGGGGGGTTGACAAGCTTAGGTAAAAATTTAAGTTTTCCCCTACCAATGAGCCCCCAGCCGCCCAGGAAAGGTATGACCGAAATCATCATGGTGAATCTTCTACCCAGTGTGCTGATCATCCCCGCCCAGCCCCCCTCCAGCTGCGAAAGGGGTTTTAACTGACGATGAGAACCAGCTGTACTCCTCGGCTCAGCTGAAAAGACTTGTGCTGGTCGTCAGTTGATTTCCCCCAAAGAAGAGGCCCAGCTGGAGAAAATTACCCGGGGAGAAAACCCATTGCCAGTCCTCCCATTGTAGCTGGTGACGAGACAGTTATCGATATTAGAAAATGTTTTGCAACTTAGCAATGTTTGAAAGACATACAAACAACCACCAGTTAATCATTAACAAAACACCCCATTTTTGAGTTCTAAATAATCTGCTGGGGTGTCCTTGCCCCCAAGCACAGAGCGGGGGGATTTTAAAACAGAAAGGGTTTCCCAATTAGCAAAACAAATGAGTTCTTGCTAATCTTTCCATTTTTAGCTTTTTCGGCCGACATGTATATATGCATGTCGTGCCGAATAAATTGGTCAATTAACAGAACTCATTTTTTAATTAAGAAATTTCCCTAAAATTCTCTCTTATACGTTTAAAGATATATTTTTTTTTCATTTTTTTAATGTAAAAATTAATAATTTTGTCCCAAAAAAGAACCTTACAAAACTTACCTAGCCTTATTATAAGAAGACCCTATTTAATTTAGCCTAATTCAACTTAATATATTTTAGATAAGTTTACAATAACTTTTGTAAACAAGGAAGTACAGTGGTACCTTGACTTTGAGTCCCCCAACTTATGATTTTTCCGAGTTCGAGCCTTCCTTGCGTCGATTTTTGCTTTGAGTTGCGGGCCAAAAAACCGAGTTATGAACGAGCTTCAGATCCCCCCTCACAGGAGATACCGAGGACATATCAAAAACCTCGATGAAAACCAATGTGTAACATCCTTTCAATTTTGATACCACTGACACTCTGACACCTCATCACGTACCATGACTCGTTGTTGCCTCCCTGTCAAAATATTCTCTGATCCATTGCAGTCCCTTTTCCCCGTTACGTGTGCCTGATCCTCCCAGCTTTTTCATTAATCTCTAGTGAGGAACTGTGTCGAACCCCTTTCGCAGTCAAGAAAATGCAGTCTATCCACCCCTTTCTCTCGTGTCTTACTTCTGTTACCTTGTCATAAAACTCCAGTAGGTTTGTGACACATGATTTTCCTTCCCTGAAACCGTGCTGGTTGTCGTTTATAAGCTTGTGTCTTTCAGGTGCTCCACCCCTCCTCCCGATGATCTTCTCCATGACTTTGCATAATATACACGTCAGTGACACAGGTCTGTAGTTTAATGCCTCGTATCTGTCTCCTTTCTTAAAAAAGGGACTACATTTGCCATCTTCCACACCTAGCTAGTTGCCCAGTTTCAATGGATGTGTTGAAGATTTTTGTTAGTGGCCCCAACATCTCTGATCCCTCTCTAAGGACCCACGGAGAAATGTTGTCCCCGGGGGCCCCCGCTTTTGAGGGGATCGAGTTCACTGCAGCTTCCACCTCCTCCTCGGGTTTTGTGTATTTCATCCCGCACTTGTTGGTGTACTTCCCAATTCTGAATTCCTGGAGTCCTTCCCCGTCTCCTCTGTAAATACGTCAAAATGTGTTGGGCTCCTCACATACCTCTTGGTAGTTTTTGTGAACTCCCCCCTACCTTCCTCAAACCTTATTACCTGGTCCTTGACTGTTGTTTTTCCCCCTGATGTAGCTATACACAGCTTCTGGTCAGACTTGACTTTTGATGCTATGTAATTTTCGTATTGTCGCTGAGCCTCCTTCTTACCTGTGCATATTCGTTTCTGGCTCTTCGGCTAATCTCTTTATTTCCCTAGGTTCTTTGTCTTCTGTTTCCTTTTTCCCTTCTCTAGTGCACTTAGTTTTTGCCTCCCTACACCTTTGGGTGAACCAAGGACTCGTTCTGGTCTTCCCATTACTTCTTTTTCCCTTGGGGAAAAAACCTCCCCTCTGCCTCTTTTTCATTTTGTTTCACATAGTCCATCATTTCTTTTTTCTGTCTCTGTCTATCTCTGTCTCTGTCTCACGGTGCCATAAATACCCTTATACATAGTGTAAATTACCTAGGAAAACCCAAAAAACCAGACAAAATGCTATACTATGCTTGTAGATTTTAAGGCATAATAAGCATGACTGGCAAGTAATACGCTTTTTTACTTGTTCAGGAATCAGAGGGATTCTCTGCATCTGTGTAATACCTGTTGGATCATGAGCGGCTCTGTCTGAGACAGAACCCAAAAAGAACAGGAAGACAAAACATACAGACAGATAACAGAGACAGAGATAAACACAGACAGAGCTGACAGACAGACGGACAAATAGACAGATAGACAGAAAAACAAATAAGACATGTTTATGTGTAACAGTGAAAAAAAGCCAAGACAGTGCACGATCTCAAATGTCACCCCCTGCTGCACTGTTAGCATGGGATTTCATCTTACCCTTGCTTCAAGGGGGTTTCTTTCTCCAGCATTTCAAAACATTGCGGTACCTGGCAAAAAGGCAATAATCTTTCTTTTTATAAATACTACATTTTTTTTTTAAAAATGAAAAAAAAAAAACGGGGATTTTTTTTGGGCGGAACGGTTAATGGCATTTCAATAAATTGAAAGGAAAAATTTTTTTGAAAACCCAAATTGAGTTGAGCTGAGTCACGTAATGAATTAAACTTGTAAGTAAAGGTACCACTGTAACAAAAAAACTAACCATGTTGAAATCTTTTAGGTCAGTGAAGGTGTTAACATCAAAAAATCTATAAAATTTTTTAAATTAAATTTAAATTTTTAAAATGGGGAAAAAATCAACAAGCCTTTTAGAAAATTTTTAAAAACTAAACCCTATGGAGCTAATAATTGGTCTAACTGGATTCCCTGGTTTGTGCGTTTTATTAACCATAAAATTAGGGAAAGATGGATTAGTGGGGGTAAATTTTTTTAATTAATTCTTTTTTTCCTTTCGTAGATGTTTTTTTAAAATTGCTGTTAACGGTGTCTAATAAATTATCTAAATGGCGTGTTGATTTTTTAAACCCTATTGTTGGAAAATTTTTTTAAATAATTTTAAAAAACAAAAATTTTTAGTGGAAAAATTAAAGCCCTTGACGCAAATTTTTCAACATGGTTTTTTGATGTTACTTCCTTTTTTAAAAATTTCCCAGTTGATTTTAAAATTTTTTTTTTAAAAAGAATTTGTTAATTACGATTTACCATTGAAAGTTTATTTATTAAACAAAACTTTGTATTGTTTTTTTATCTGGAAGTTTAAAATTTAATAAATCCTTTTTCACCTTTCTTAAATTTATCATGAATTTTTTGCCCAAAGTTGTTAAACTTTCCCTTCAATAAAACTAATGGTTTAATATATAGATGTTTTTGGGTTCTATCCTAAGAATATAGAAAAACCATTTCCTTGTTAAATTAAATAACACATTTTTAAATTTTACTGTTGATTCAAAAATAATATTGCCTTTTCTAGATGTTTTAATTATTAAGGGAAAATGATTTTAAAATTTAAAATTTAAAAAAATAAAATTAATGTTACTATTAAATTTATTTTAAAAAGATAAATTAAACTGGGGTTTTCTATCAATTTTTTAAAGCTTTATAAAATTTTGAAATAGCTAATGATCTAAAATACCAAAAAAACATAATTGATAAATCCTTTAAAATTAGCTAAAACTTTTTTCAATCCAAAAAATAAAACCTTTTTAACTAACAAATGTTTTTCTCCCTTACCATAAAACTTGTTGATATGCCTTCCTTTCTTAAGACTTTTAATATAAATTGTATTTAAAAAACTTCATACAGTAAAAAAACTTTTGATGAAAAATTCCTCCCCAAAAAAATTGACGGATGAGTCTATAAATTCCAAAAAAAAGAGATAAAGTTTATTACGGGCAAATGGTTAAATCTTGAACTAAGTTCAAAAAACATAAATATAGCATAAGAACTGGACAAGATTCGAAACTCTGTTTTTAGAAATTTTTAAACCCTCAATCAAGCAAGTTCATGGTCGAAGGAATATAATAGAATCATTTTCAAAAAAACAGTTTTTAAATTTATAAGAATATTTTTTTGGTTTAATAAATTGCATTCATTTATAATTAATAAAAATTTTGGGGAGAATTCAATGATACAATGATATGTCGTGCCGATTAGGTAAAACTGGGCAATTGCAAAACTCAACTAAAATTAAGTCCTTTCTAAAATTTTTTCTTATAGTTTAAAGATTATTTTTTTTTTTTTGTTAATTTAAAAAATTTTTAATTTTGTACCAAAGAAAATTTGAAACCTACCCAACCTTATTACAAAAGCGGGAAATTTTAAATTTTTCCCAACCCCCCTATATATTTTAGATGTTCAAAATTTAATACTAAACAAAACAATTAAAATATTTTTTTTTTAGGGTTTAGAATGATTTTTTGAAATTTTGCATACAAATTTTTGCTTATATATATATATATATATATATATATATATATATATATATATATATATATATATATATATATATATATATATATATATATATATATATATTTTTTCTGGACATAAAACTGGTCAATTGGAACTCTAAAAATTAAGTCCTTTTAAAATTTTCTCTTATACGTTTAAAGATATTTTTTTTCTTTTTTTGTTAATGAAAAAAAATTTTAATTTTTTAAAAGAAACTTTAAAAACCCACCTAACCTTATTACAACAAGCGCAATTAAATTTAGCCAACCCAACAAATTTTTTACATACGTTAATATTAATTAAATAATAAACACCCCAAATTAAATTTTTTTTTTCGTTGTTTCCGAATGATTTTGGCGAAATTATTGCATACAAAATTTTCCTTTTTTATGGCAAGGTGAGCGTTGTTTTTTGCCAAAATCGAAAGTTTTACCTAATCCCAAAATATATATATATATATATATATATATATATATATATATATATATATATATATATATATATATATATATATATATTTTATATTTCTGCCTTTTAAATTAAAAATCAATTAAAAGAACTCATCTAAAATTGGCCTTTTTAAATTTTTCTTTATCTTTTAAAAGATATTTTTTTCATTTATTTTAAATTAAAATTTATAATTTTGTCCCAAGGGGCTTTGAAAACCTACATAACCTTATTACAACAAGCGCAATTTAATTTACCCTAATAAATATACTTTAGATACGTTAACATTAATTTAAAAATAAACAAAACTGAAATATATTTTTTCGTTTGTTCAAAATGATTTTCAAAAATTTTGCATAAAAAATTTTCACCTTTTTGGAAGGGGCGTTGCTTTTAAAAAATCCAATTTTTCTAATCTGGGGACTTTAATTTTATTGTTGGAATTTCTTGACGGGAAAATTTAGAATCTAACATTTTTAAATATTCAGGTTTTTTTTAAGCATTTTGAAACAGAACCAAAAAGGGGAAATAACCTACTTGTTGGGTTTCGGAAAAAAGAAACCCTTGTTAATTAATAATTTAAAATTAAAAGGGGAACCCCAAAAAGGACCACAAGTAAATTCCTTTAGCATTGAATGGATGTATGATAGTAGGGATAATTCAGGGGAAAAAATAAACACATAAGCAGTATAATGTGCCCCTATTTTGGGTTTTCCCCCCCAGGGGCTTCAACCCAAACAGATACTAATAAAGGGGACAACCTCAAAAACTTCTTCACAAGACTCGCTGCATTCGGGGGGAATCAGAACTGGAAAAAAACTTCTAACACCTTCCCCCACAACCCCAGCCTTTTGGGAATGTGGTCTGAAAAACTAAAAACCGGGTACCCCATTCCCATATCCGGGGGAATGGCAGTGCCCCCACCAAACCCCCGGGAATTCCCCTAAACACCTCCCCAAACTTTTGGGCCCATCAGTCCAGCACACCCAAACCTCTGGTGATTCTCAACCATTCCAACATCAACATCGAAAAACTCTCCCCCTTGATGAACCCCCTATTCCCAAATCCCTACTACCAACTATCGATTTTGCGGGAAAATTGACGACTCGCGATCTTCCTCTTAAAAAAGCGATTTATCGCCTTGTTGAACTATGTGGGGTTTCATGTTTCTCTTTCGAAAACCAACTCTTTCAGAAAAATTTTTGGAACCCCTGGGATCGCCATTGTCCTCCCCAACCTATATGGAACATTTGGAAGCCGGCGATTTTCCCCTATTATTCCCCCTTTCTGTCCCCTGGCTTCGTTATGTTGCGACATTCTCATCGAACTCCCAGCCTTCAACGTTCAACTCCAAATGAACTCAACCAGGTTACCCTCAAACCCGTTGACAGGAAAAGCTTCAATCCACGGCAGGGGTATCCCCAACCCCCCGGAATGGCTGCAGCAAATTATACGTTGGCGAAACATCCAGAGACCTAAAAAACGCTTTTCCCCGAACACCAGTACGCAGGCAGATCTGACGACCCCCAAAAAATGCCTGTTTAAAAAAATTACAACCATTTAATCAACTAAAAAAAAAGACTCATCGCCAAAAAGACAACACGCAATACCGAAGAACCCCAGAATCATCACTCATCTTTTTTCCCCAAAAACTTCAACCAGAACAACGGTTTCCCCAAAACAACCCAACCTGTTCCCCAAAAAACTTCTTCAACGCTATCCCACCAGAACTCAAGAATGGTACACTGCGGGGGTTTTAAAATCAAACTATTTTTTTTAAATATCCCTACTTTTAAGACTCACCCCCCGCTTTCTCCCCCCGGCCCAGCATTCTCCACCGGGCCTTTTCCCTATATATATCTCCATGTTGCTCATTTTCCAGGTAGATCTGTCTGTGACTCGATAAAGCCCACTGCGGGGGGAAAAATTGTCAATATAGGATCCATTATACTGTTTTGTTTTTTTTTTCCCTTGTGTCGGTATTTTTATACCATTTATTTGGGGGGAAAAAATTTGGGGGAACGGTCCCAGATTTTCGCTTAAAATTTATAATGGACTTAGAGAAGCTTTTCAACTGTGGACTGGGGTGACGAAGAGGTATCAATATGACAGTTTTCTTAACCTATACAGGCTGCCCAAAGAACTTTTTTTCCCGTATAAAAAAAATTAGATCAAGTAGAAATGACCCAAAATGGATGAATAAATAGGCTCAAGTATTTTTTGGGGGGAGAAGAAAGGGTTTATAGGGCATAAAAGAGGTGGGGGCATCTAATAAATCAGTTTCTGACATTAGGAGGGACGTTAAAAGGGGATAAAAAAAACTAAACGGAACTATGAAATTAAAGTTGCAAAGGGGTTTAAAAAAAACCCCCAAAAATTTTTTAGGTTTATAGAACAAAAGTTAGGAATAAGAGGGGGGCCCCCTTAAAAAATAACTCTGGGCAACTTACTGACAAGGAGAATGATATGTCTCTATTTTTAATAATTATTTTCTATCATTTTTCCCCCACAGGAAGACACTAATAATACCCCGTAATTAATTTTTACAGAGGCCCAGAAGAAGATAAATTTGTAATATCACAGTCACTAGAGAAATGGTTTTGAAAAAACTAGACCGACTGAAAAAAAAAAAATCGCCGGGTCCTGATGAGCTTTTTGAAAAAGGGGTTTTTAAAAAATGCAAAATGGAACTTTTTAACCATTAAGTAACATTTTATTTTTTTCTCTTCAAACAGGTGTAGGGGTCTGATATGTGGAAGATGGCTAATGTAATTCCTTTTTTAAAGCAGGGGACAAGTCACTACCGTCAAATTACCCCCAACAAGCCTGACCTAATTGTAAGCAAATTGTGAGTCAATTATAGGAATTTTAAGATTGATAAACATAATTTGATTAACGATACTCAGCAGGGGTTACGGGGGGGCCTTCCTGCCTAACAAATTTTAAATTTTCTTTTTTCGGTAAAGTTTTTTGGGTGTTGCCCCCAAAAAGGGGAAATTTGATATTGTTAATTTAGACTTTAGAAAAGGGTTTTGATGTACCCCCCCGAGACTGTTAAGGAAAGTGGCAGCTCACGGAATTGGGGAAAAGGTGCTTTAGGGGGGTTCCCCACTGGACCCCAAAAAGGGGCCTGACACCCGGGGCCCTTTTTAAAAAGTTTAAATTTTGGCTATTTTTTCCCTTCCCGTCTCTGGATTTTCCCCTTACAAAAAATCTAAATTCAATATCAATTCTTTTCTGACAAAAACCTAAAAAAAAACCGAAAAAAGAAAAAAGGGAAAGGGGCCCCCCGTAAACCCCTGCTGGTATCGTTAATAAAAATTTTGTTTTCGAGAGGGGTTTTAAAATTTTTCGTATAATTGACTCAAAAAAATTTTTCAAAATTGGTCAGGCGGGGGGGTTTTGACTTGATTTTTCCCCTGCTTTAAAAATGGGAAATTTTTCATTAACCATTTTTACATAAACACCCCCTGTTTAAAAAATAAAAATAAAATGTTATTAAGGGTTTTCCCCAAAATTCCCTTTTTTCTTTCCCCTTTAAAAACCCCCTTCCCCCAATTTTAAAAGGGAAAACCCCGGGGAAGCATTCTATTTTTATAACCATTTCTCTAGTGACTGTGATATTACATAATTTATCTTCTTCGGGGCCCTTTAAAAAAAATTTAAATTCGGGATTTAGTGTCTTCCTGGGGAAAACTGATAAAAATTATTAAAAATGAAAATATTCTCCTTGTCAGGGGTTCCCCTTGGGGGGGCCTATCTTATTCCAATTTTTTTTTTTAAAAAAAAAATTTTTGGGTTTTTTTAAAAACCTAGCAGTTTTTTTTAGCCTTTTTTTACCCTTTTTTAAAACCCCCCTTTAAAGTCAGTATACTGATTTTAGATATTTACCTCTTTTTTCGCCAAAAAATTTTTTTCCCCAAAAAAAGCACCCCATTTATTCATCCTTTTGGGTCTTTTTTCCCACTTGACCCCTTTTTTTTTGGGGGTAAATTTTTTTGGGGGAAAGGAAAAAACTGTCATTTGTCCCTTTTCTTCGTCACCCCATCCACAGTTGATGGGGTTCTCTAAGCCCAAAATTTTTAAAGGGGAAAATTTTTGGGGCCCTTTCTGAATTATCCCTAAAAAAAATGGTAAAAAAAAACCGACACAAGGGGAAAAAAAAACACATAAAAATATAAGGGATCTATATTGACAATTTTTGGATAAAAAATGGTCACAAACAAGGGGGAAAAAAGCAACAGGGGGAAATATGGGTACGGGGGGGGAAATGCTGGGTCAGGTAAAGTTAAAGGCCCCTGTGTGGGGGGCATGGTTTGACAAAATTAACGAGTTCGGGGGATGGTTTTTGAAGAAGTTTTTGGAAAATTTCAGCTATTTGAAAAAACCTTGGGGGGAAAGGGGTTTTGGGGAATATACAGAATGGTGATGTTTAAAAAGGTTCCGGTTTGCGTGTTTTTCTCTGGCGAAAAATCTTGCGTTTCTTGGGTTGAAAAGGGTTTTGTTTTTCCCCGGTTTTTGGGGCACAGGCATTTCAAAAAGTCGGGGGGTCTCCGCGCGGGTGTTAAAAATGCGTGTTTGTGGGGATGTTTCGCCAACGTATAATTTGCTGCAGCCATTGGGGGTTGTGTATCCCCCTGCCGTGGAAAAAAGTTTTTCCTTTTACTGGAAATTTCCAAGGGGGGTTTTTGGGGGGGAAAAGGGGGAAATACGGGGGAAGGGGCCCCCAAAAAAAAAATGTTAAAACTTGTTTGGAAAGGGGTTTGGGGGGAAACCCCCTTTTTCCCCCTTCCAGTGTCTTCTCTGGGTGTGTTGGGATAAAAAAAGGGGGTTTAAAAAAATACCGACCCCTGGAAAAAAAAACCCCCTAAGCAGTATAATGTGATCCTTTATTGCAAAACCCCCGAAAAGGGGGGTTTATCAAATCACAGACAGATGTTTAATGCCCCGTCAAAAACTTTGGGCGGGGGGGAAAAAAATTGTTCAATGGGGAAAACATTTTTCCCCTCAAAGGCTGGGCCTTTTCCCCGTTTTTTTTGGTGGTGGGGGAAAAAGGGAAAAAGATCTTTGTTTTTAAAAGGTTTTTTGATAAATTTAAAAAAAAGTTCAGGGGCCTTTTTTCGAAGCAGGGGGAAAAAGGAAAAAGGGGGGTTGTCGCTTTTTCTTTTGAAACTGGTTTGGAAGGGTTTTGGGTTTTGTTGAAGCGAACTTAACGTCTGGGTTTTCGATGAGAATGTCGTCCCCAAAAACCAAAGGGGAAAAAAGGGAAAAGGGGGGAAAATCCTGGTTTCCCAAAAAATTTTCCAAAATATTGGGGGGTAATGGCGCCCCCGGGGAGCCCAAAAAAATTTGCTAAAAAAATTTTTTAAAGAAAAATGTAAAGCCCCCACATAGTTGGCGAAAAACCCGGCGGGAGGAAAATAAAACGAGTCGCCCTTTTCCCGCAAAAGATCGAAAATTTTTGGGGTAGTAGGTATTTTTTGGGGGTGGGAAAAGTTTCAAGGCGGGAAAGGGGCCACGAATCTTTAAAAGGGGCACCAAGTGTTTAAAGGGGGATTGCCCTTTGGGGGGGGCAGTTTGGGGGGGGAGCCCCCCCCATTCCCAGGTATGGGAAGGGCCTGGTTTTTGATTTTTCCCCTGCTTCTGGAGGCTTTTTAAGGGGGTTTTTGAGAATTTTTTTCCAGTTTTTTCCCCCCCGGGGTGCAGCGAGGGGAAAAATGTTTTGGTGAGGTTTCCCCTTAGTATTTTCTGTGACCCAAAACCCCAAATTGTCAAAATAATTTTAAGTTATGTGTTTATTTTTCCACTGAAAATCCCTACATCATCACCCCTTCAATGCTAAAAAATTGGGAACTTTGGCCTTTTACCGGGTTTCCCCCCTGTAATTTTTTTTTTAAATTTAAAGGGGGGGGTTTTTCCCCCTTTTTCCCGGGCCCAAATAAAATAGGTTTTTTTGTATTCTGTTAAAACCCTTTCCCCAAAAAAAAACTGTTTTTTTTAAAAAATCGTTAGTTTTTAAAAATTTCCCCCCGTAAAAAAAATTCCCCAAACAATCTGACAAAAAATTTAAAACCCCCCCAAATTTTAAAAAAATTTTTTCGTTTTTTCAAAAAAAGGGGAAATTCCCCTTTAAAAGGAAAATTTGTGTATGCAATAATTTCCCCAAAAAAACATTCTGAAAAAAAAAAATATATTTCATTGTGTTTTTTATTATTAAATTAATGTTAACGTATCTAAAGTTTTTTTTTGGAAATTTAAAATTTTCCTTTTTTGGGTTTTTAGGAAACTCTTGGTACAAAAATTTTTAAAATTTTTACATTAAAAAAATGAAAAAAAAATCTTTAAACGTATGAAAAATTTTAGAAAAAAGGGGAAAATTTTAAAAAGAGTTCTTGCCCCCTTTACCAGTTTTTAATCGGCACGACTATATATATATATTAATATATATATATATATATATATATATATATATATATATATATATATATATATATAAAATATAAATTGCCCCCAAGGGAAAAATTCTTTGGCTTAAATAGCAACCCCCCCTTTCCAATAAGACCAAAAAAAAATTTTTAACAATAAAATTTTTTCCCAAAACAAATTTTAAAAAATTTTTTAAAAAAAAAATTTCATTGTGTATGTTTATTATTTAATTAATATTAACATTTGAAAAAATTTAAAAATTTGGGAAAAATTTTTGATTTAAAAAGGAAAAGGGGGGGTTTTTTTAAATTTCTCTTTTACAAAAAATTTTTAATTTTTTTAAAAAAGGGAAAAAAAATTTTTTTTTAAAAAAAATAAGAAAAAAAATTTTTGAAAAGGGGAAAATTTTTTTGATTCTTTTAAATTTACCAGTTTTTCCAATTTCCCATATATATATAATATATATATATATATATATATATATATATATATATATATATATATATATATATATATATATATATATATATATATATATATATATAAGCAAAAAATTTTTTTTTCAATAATTTCCAAAAAAATTTTTAACCAAAAAAAAAATTTTTTCATTGTGTTTGTTTAGTTTTTTTTTAACTATCTAAAAAATATATGGGGTTTGGGGTTTTTAAGAATTAAATTCCCCCCTTTTAATGGGGGTAGGGGTTTTTTTAAATTTTCAAAATTTTAAATTTTACATTAACAAAAAAAAAAAAATATTTTTAAAAGTATAAGAAAATTTAAAAAAGGGCAATTTTAAAAAGAGTTCTTGCTAATTGACCAGTTTTTGGGAACATTTTTTTATCATTTTAAATTTCCCAAATTTTTTTTTATAAAAAATGCAAAATTTTTTTAAAAAACCCAAAAAAAAATTCTTTAAATTTTAAAACTGCAAGAAACATATTCTATTATATTCCCTGTCGACCATGGGAAAGTTGATGGTTAAAATTTTTCACATAAACAGAGCATTCAACGTCCCTTCTTATGCTATATTTTTGTTGTTTTAACCCAAAAAAAAAATTTTTTCCCCTTTTTACCAATGAACCCTATTTTAAAAAGGGAAATTTTCTCATCCGTCGGGGTTTTTCATAAAAAAAATTTTTTTTAAATTTTAAATAAAACCCTTTTTTAATAAAAGGGAAAAGGAAAAAAGGGTTTTTTGGAAGGGGGGAAAAACCCAAAATTTTTTGGGGGGTTTAATGGTTTTTTGCCCCTTTTTTAATTTGTTTTTTAGCTATGAAAGGATTTTCAATTATGTTTCTTTTTTTTTTAGATCATTAACTTTTTTTTTTAAATTTCCGAAAAAGCTCCCTTGATGAAAAACCCTTTTTTTAAAATTTCTTGATGTAAAAGAATAATATGTACAAAATTTTTTTAAAATTTGTAGGTTTTGAAATTTTTAAAAATTTTAAAAAATTTTTAATTAAAAAAAACATCTAAAAAAAAGGGGGGGTTTATTTGTTTCGAACTCAACAGAAAATTTAAGAATAAGCTAAGCTTTTAAATTTTAAAAAAGGGGGAAATGGTTTATTTATTTCTTGGAAAAGCCCCAAAAATTCATCTTTTTTAAAACCCCCCTTTTTAAAGGGAAAAAGGTGTGTTAAGCAATCTTTGAAAAAAATTTTCCTTTTTTAAAATTCAAAAACGGGGAAAAAGGTTTTTTCCCCCTTGACATTTCAAACTTCTCAGTATAAAACAACAATACAAATTTTTAAAAATTTTAAAAAAAAAGGGGGGGAAAAATTTTAATGGTAAATCAAATTTTAAAAAGTTCTTCAAAAAAAAAATTAAAAACATCAACGGGGCCCGAAACAAAAAAGTAACAAAACAAATGTTAAATAATTTAAGTCAGTAATTTAATAAATCTATATTGTTTTTCTTTGAAGTTTTTTCCCCAAAAATTTTGGGTTCAAATATCAACACGCCTTTTTAAAAAATTTATTAGACACCGTTAACAGCAATTTCAATAAAAAATTCTGAAAAAAAATAAATTTAAATTTAAAAAAAATTTCCCCCTTTCCCCCCCTTTTTAAAAAACTTAAAAAAACCGCAAAAACCCAAAAAATAACCAGTTAGCCCCAAATTTTTAGCTCCATGGCCCCGTTTTTTTAAAAATTATCAAAAAAGGGGTTTTTTTTTAAAAATTTTTGGGAAAAAATTTTCCCAAATTTAATGTTAAAAAATATGTTTGTTGATAAGTTCCCCCTTTTATGACCAAAAAGTTTCCCTGGAAATTTTTTTTTCCCTGGTATTAAACCCCTTACAATTTTAAAATTTTAAATGCCCCTGTTCAATTTTGTATATCAAAAAATTTTCCTCCTTTTTTTTTTTAAACCCCTTCCACCCCCAAAAAAACCCCCAATTTTTTTTTCGGGTTTTTTTAAAAAAAAAAATGTAATTTTATAAATAAGAAATGATTTTCCCTTTTTTCCCCAGGAAAATTTTTTTAAAAAATGCGGGAAATTTTAAAAACCCCCCGAAGAAAGGTTTAAAATGCCCACTCCACTGCTAACAGTGAAAGGGGGAAACATTTGTCCCCCACTTCGGTTTTTCCTGTTAAAATAAACATGTCTGCCCTATTTTTTTTTCTTCTATCTGTCTATTTGTCCGTCTGTCTGTTTCTCTGTGTTTTTCTCTGTCTCTGCTTATCTGTCTGCCTATGTTTCTTTTTTCCCCTGTCTCTTTTGGGGCCTCTGCCCAGACAGAGCCCTCATGTTTCCCAGGTGGCCCCCCACGATGCAGGGGGAAAAACCTCTGGTTCCCCCAAAAAGGGAAAAAGCTATTTCTTTCCAGTCATGCTTTTTGCCCCAAGCATGAAAACCCTTTTTTGGTTTTGGGTTATCCCCCGGGAATTTTCACTATGTATAACGGTTTTTTGCCCCGTGAGACAAAAGGAAACAGAGACAGTAAAAAAAGATGGAAAAAAAGTGACAACAAAATCCCAAAAAAGGAAAAGGGGAAAGGGGTTTTTTTCCCCAAAGGGAAAAAAAAAATAATGGGAAGACGACCGGTTCCCCAAATTTGGGGAGGAAAAACCCCCGTGCCCCCAAAAAATGGAAAAGGCAAAGAAAAAAACCTGGGGGGAAAAAAAAAGATTACCGAAAAGCCGAAACAATAAAAAACAAAGGGAAAGGGGGGGTCAGCGGCTGGGGAAAAACCCCCAAAAAAACAAAAATCAAATCTGACCAAAACTTTGTTGTAATCGGAGGAAAAAAAAAACCCGGTTGGCTGAGGAAAGGGGGGGGGGGGGGTTCCAAAAACCCCAAAAGGAGGGGTGATTTGCGTTTTAAAGGAAAAGGGAAGGGCTCCAGGAACCCCCTTTGGGGGGACCCCCCAAAATGCTGGATGTAAAAAAGGGGGGATGGGAAACTGCTTTTAACTCGAAACCCCAAAAAGGGGGGACCGGAAAAATTTCTCCTTTGGGGGGCCCTTTTTGAGGGGTCAGGGTGTTGTTTGTGCCCTGCTTTTTTAACACATCCATTGAAACTGGGCCTGGAGGTGGGGAAGGGGTGGCAAATTTTGGCCCCCCAAATTTTTAAAAAAAGGGGAAAATTTTTAAAATTAAACCCAAACCGTTCATGACTTTTATTGTTTAAATATGGAAAAGATCATCGGAAATTTAAAAGAAAGAAAAAATAAAGGGGAAAAACCCCAAGGGGTTTTGGAAAAAATCATGTGCCCCCAAAAAACCACAAAAAATTTTTGAAAAGGTAACAAAAATTTTAAAAACGAAAAAAAGGGGGGAAAAGATTTTTTGGACTAAAAAGGGGTTAAAAGGGTTTCCCCATAAATTTGCAAGGGGTGGGGACACTCCGGGGAAAAGGGCCCGCAATGGATCAGAGAATATCTGACGAGGGAAAACAGCGGGGACAGGGGTGTCGGGTTAGGGGTTAAAAAAAAACCGGACCATTTTTGTTTCCCCAAAGTACCCCCCTGTGGTGGCAGTTTTTGGCTCGTTTAACTATTTTTTGGCTGGGCCCAAAGAAAAAACCCCCCCAAAGGAAGGGGCCAAGGGGGAAAAACTCAAAATTTGGGGCACTCTGAAGGGTTTTTTTTAAAAAAAAACATCTAAAATATTTTTTTTGGGGTTAAAAAATTAAAAAATTTTTTCTTATAATAAGGCTAGGTAATTTTTTGAAAGGTTTTTTTTGGTAAAAAAATTTTTAATTTTACATTAACATAAATGAAAAAAAATATATATTTTTTAAAATTTTAAAAAAGAATTTTAGGAATTGCAATTATAAATGAGTTCTTGCTAATTGCCCAAATTTTTTCCTATTGGGCCCAAAAATGCATATATCATGTCGTGCCAAATTTTTCGGTGAAAATCGAAAAAAATTTTTTAAATTTTAACCCCCTTTTTTTAAAACCCCCCCCGCTCTGTGTGGGGGCAGGCACCCAAAAAACTCAAAAATAAATCCCTTTTAAAAGTTAACTGGTGGTTAAAAATTTTTTTTGATCATTGCAAAGGGGTTTCAAGCATGTTCCAAAAATCTCGCTCGTCTGGTTAAAAGGGAGGACTGGCAATGGGTTTTTTCCTCGGATTTTACTGGGCCCTTTTTTTGGATCTCAATGACGAGGGGGACAAGCTTTGCAGCTGACCCCTGGGGCCTGGCGGCCGCCCCAGCCCCCGCTGGAGGGGGCGGGGCCCCGGGTGATGGGGGACTGGGAGAAGATTCACCATGATGTTTTGGGGGGCTCCTTTTCCTGGGGGGCCCCGGGGCCCCTTTGGGGAGGGGGAAAATTTTTTAAAAAAATTTTCCCATTCTTTTGCCTCACTAAAAATTTGGCCCCCAAAAAACATTTTAATTTTTAAAAAAAGGGGAAAATTAAAAAAGGGGTTCACTGTCTTAAAAAACGTGAAAACGGGTCTACATCAAAAAACTTTTCGAAACCATTTTGCTTTAAAATGGAAAAAAATGGGGCTAATTTAATGAAAAGGGAATGGAAAGAAAAATAAATAAATTAGATCTTAACCCCCTGGGGCCCGGGGGAAACCCTTTTTTGTTTGAAAACGTTTTTTTTTAAATTTTTAAAAAATCTTTGAAAAGGGGGAAATTTGGGTTTTTCTAATTTCGATTTTTTTTTAAGTTCATTATAAATCGGTTTTTTAAAATATGGGGGCCCCAAATTTAAAGAATTTTAAAAAGGGAAGGGGGTAAAATTTTTAAAAATTTTTATTAATATTACTTTTTAAAACTTTTAAAATATTAAAATAAATTAAAATTCTTAAATTAAAAAATGGTTCTTGTTCTGTTATAAAAGAAATACTGTTTTTAAAAAAAAATTTTTGGGAAAAATAAGTAAATAATAAATACAACTCTTTTAAAAGGAAATAAAAAAATAATTTAATTATTAAAAAAATAAAATTTGGGAAATAATGTGGGTTTTATCGTAAGAAAAAAGTAAAAAAAAGCAAAATTTTGGTTTAATTTTTAGCAACCTGTTTAACGTCTTAAAATAGTCTAAAATTTTTATGCAGATTTCATCAAAAGTCTGGATCAAAACTCAGTTTCACTAATTTTTAGAAAATGTTTGCTCCTTGAAGTCCACAGAAGATGGAAAGCATGCCATCAAAAACATCTTTAAATGTTTTCCTCAGACAAAATGCATGGGGGCCCCCAAAAGGGTTTTTAAATAGTTTCCCAATCTATCGGTAACCTGGGGCAATTAAATTGAAAGTCAGAGGGTTTTTTTGTTTTACATTAAATGGGTTTTGAAAAAAATTTTAAAAAAAGGGGGTCATGAAATTTCCCCTTTTTTCTTTCTTTTTCCCTTTTTCCTTTTTAAAAAAGGGAAAAAAACAAAAGGGTTTTTTTTACTGAACTGTTTTTTTAAAAAAGCCGGGGTTTCCCCTTTTCCCCCTATTTTCACTTTTAATGTATAGTAATTGCCCCTGCCCTGTAACTTTATCTTCAAAATATCCAAATCGTCTTAAAATCAGCCAAGAAAAAAAGCAAAAAAAATTTAAAATTTTTATCTGAAATACTTCATGAGTTTTTTTTTAAAAATTTTTTTAATTTCCCGGCCGAAGCGTTTTTTTCCCCTGTGCTAAACCCCCTCGCTGGCGCAATGTTTCCATATTCTGGGCTAATTCGACAAACACTTTTGGGGAAAAGTTAAACCTGATTCCCCCTAAAAACAAAAACCCCCCCCGGAGTCTACATGGAGGGTTTTTCAGGGTCAACGCCCCCCCGGGCCCCCCCTGTGACCAACCGGGGGGCGGGGGGAAACCCTTTTTCCCCCCAAACTCTCCAGGTCGGTTGCCCCATCCCCCCAAAAAAAAGGGGTTTTTTGGGTCATACTTTAAAAAAATTTTTTTGATATATTTTTTTATTCTTTTAGTACACATAACTTTCACCCCAATTTTTTAAAAAATTTTCAAAACCTCTTTAAAAATTCCCCAAAAATTGTCTTTTTTCGGGGAAAAAACACAGATTTCATCCATAACTAAAAAAAGTTGAAAGTCTTTTCTTTTTAAAATTCCAAAAAATACCCTTTAATTTAAACGCCTAGAACTTTAAAAACCCCAAAATTTTCAAAAAAAGGGAAAAAGCGTCTCTGGGCAAATTTAACAAATCTTATCCCCCAACAAATTTCCGTCTTTTCCCCCTTTTTTAAAATGTTTTAACCTCCTCTTTACTCGGGCCTTTCTTTGGTCTTTTTTCCCCAAAAAAATTTTGTTGTGAAGAAATAGATTTTATCAATCATTTTTTTTTTTAGGAAAAATTGCCTTGGGGGGAAAAAAATAATTTATCCTGTTTCACCGTTAAACCCTTGATAGCCTAAAAAATTTCATAAAAATTTTGGTAAATTTTTAGAAAAAAAAATTTTGTCCAACTCGAAAATCCGGTTATCAAAATTCTTTTTTTTAAAAATTAGCCTTTTACCCATTTTTTCAATGGGCGGGGAAAACTTTTAAAAAATTTAAAAAAAGAAAAAAAAAAAAAAATTTAAAAAATAAAAAAAAACAGTATCGAGACTTTTTTTTCTGGGGAAAAAAGGGGAAAAAAATTTAAAAATTTTAAAAAAGGGGGTAAAACGTGGTTTAAGAATGTTAAATATACGTTATATACAAAAAAAAGACTTTTGGCAAGCCCCCCTTTGGAAAAAACCCAAAAAACCCCCCACCCCGGGGGATATATACAACGGAGCAAAAAGCCGGGAAATTGTGTGTATATAACTTCGTTTTCCCAAAACTCAGTGCTTACCCCTAGATTTATAGCCTACTGAAAGTCCCTATATGTTTTTTTTTTGTTTTTCATCATTTTTGTTTTAAAGGGGGGGTTGCACCTAACATGACCCTTTTCCCCCCCTGCTGCCGTCGAGAGGGACGTCTCTTAGCTGCTCTAAAATCCCCCAGCTCCCCTCCCCCCCCAAAAAGGACGCCCCAGCTTTTAAACCTTTCCCCAGCTGACCACTGACCCCCCCTGCTGCCCAGAGCGGAGGGGAAACTTGCTTGCCCCCCTTTTCCCCCCCCCAAAACCCCCCTTTCCCAAGGGTAAGGGGGTGACTATTTCTTTTTCCCCCCTTTTCCCCCCCCTTATCCTGCCCCCTACCCCCATCACCCAAACCACTACACTGGCCTATCCACAAAACTCTCTAAAACTGCTGTCCCTGTTTTCCGTCTTCTTATTTTCAAAACTTCCCCTTTTTGGGATTTAAAAAAAGGGTTTTTTTACCATCCGGGGGCCCCCGTGTTTTTTTTAAAAATCCGGTCGATTTTTGCCTTGGGCCCCACCCCCCTCCCCTCCTGGGGTTTAGGCTATCTTAGGGGCTGACCTTCTAAGTCATGATAGGATGACACTTTCACGGTAATTAATTTCTTTCCCGCATATTATCTGTACAGCTGTAAATTACAAAGGGAACTACCCAATTAGAGTCAGACTTCTGCACTGGGACAAGAAAACCAAAAAAAACTTTACTGCATTCCATAATCCACAGTGGACCAGTGGTATCTTTGATCCCCTTTGGGGCAACTCTTCTCTTCGGAAGAGGAACTATTTCACCTACTAAAGGAATGTTACCACTCGCCAAAGAAGGAGTCCCCCCATTCCCCTGACAGCTTCCCGGCACAGCGTCTGTGTTCGTTGCCCCATCAACAGCATCTGGTGGCAAACTGCTTGAACCCTTGAAAAAACCGGGGAAAAAGGGCCAAAAGGGTTTTCCAGGGATCAAATTTCCCGGAATCGGCCCGCCAAAAGCTGAAGCCATTCGAGGCTCCCGATGAGGCCAAGCTTTTTTGTGAACAAGGCCGAAATGTTTTCATAAAAAGCCCCCTGATCAAGTAGTATGGGAAAAGGGTTTTTCCCAATAAATGCTCAGGGTTTAAATTTGGGGATAACCAACAAAAGCAACGGGGCAAACCAGAGTACCCGGGGAAAATGTTCAAGGATCCCCCAAAAAGCCAAAAAGGGCCTCTGTGGCGTAACACCCCGCTGTCTCCCCCGGGGGGCCCCCCAGGAAACTGCAAATTTAGAAAAACCTGGACCGGAAGTAGCACTGAAACAAACACTGATCAAACACCCCCCATTTGTCCCCAAATTCCCCCCGCCTGAAGCTCTGGCAGTGCCTCCCCTGCCTCTTCATCCCAAAAAGTCCCCACAGCTACCACTTCAAAACAATGCCTGGAACCCGCAAAACCCACCCCATCCACCCAACCTACCTACTCCCAGCCCCCCCCAAAAACAAAAGGGAAACCTTTCTCCCAAATTTCCCGGCCCCTCCAAGATAAAAAAGGACCTGGCAAAAGGGGGATGAAACTATGCTCCCCCCCCCTCAATGCCTTGTTTGAAACCAATGGTTCCACAGTCATACAATATCCAGCCCTAGTGCGATCTCATATGGGATCTTCCCCACAAACTCTGGCCCCCCCCCAACCCGGGCCCCGCGGGGAAAGGGTCCTGGCACCGGCTAGGGGGAAACTGTTGCACAATCATTTTTCCTTTGAGGCTAACTAACTGCCCCCACGGCCCCGAACCCCCCCCAAAAGAGGTTTTCCCCAAAATGACCACACAGGATCAGAACCCACCGCCTTTAGGCTGACCAAACTGACTGCCCAGGCCCCCACGCTACCCCAGGGGGAGACAGCCACTGGGCAACTAGATAGTCTTGATGAACTAGACCTCAACACCAAGAACCAGTGCCCCCCCATTTCAAGAAAAAGGGAGTTCTGAGCCCCCTTTTTTCCCCAGGGAAAAGACCCCCGGGCATGAGTTCGGGGTCGAAATGAGTCTGAAGTGTCACCCCCCTGTTACCATTACCAATGGGAGCGATGAAGCCCCCTATTCTCGCAGGTAAAAACCCCGGGGGATCCCTCCCCCCCCCCCTCCCTGGCAGGCGCGCCAACCCCATCGGGACTGCACCTCAAACTACCTCCCTCCGGGTTCACCTAAGCCGAAAATAATGGGGATCACCCAAAATTTTTCAAAAACCCAAAAATTACCCTTCAACAACCGCTACCTTTTTGAAATAGAGTTGTGTAACCCCCAGACATTTCCTCCTCAACGAAACAGCAGCCAGACCTGACCAACAAAAACTCCCCCCGGGACTCAACACTCGAGAAATCCAGGGCCTTATAGTGGGTAGCCATCCTTGGGGGGCGGGGATATGAATTCCGTAACATCCATGTCGGGGGGCAACATCCTAGCAATGAACTGCTGACCTCCTTTTTGGGCCCACTCGTAGTGGGGAAAAGGTACTTTCCCCCAGACGGGCCCTACATTGAGTCCATCCCCTTTCAAAATTACTCAGTCAAACGTCCCTACAGTCCCCGCAGGTGATTTCCGTCCCACCACCCCGCTCTCCCCTTTTTGGGGCCCCCCTCCCCCGGGTGACCATAAAGGGAAACAACTCTTCAACCTAATGGCGGCGAAATCTATCATTTTGGGCCCATTCTTTAAATCCAAAGGGGAAAACCCCGGACTCCCGACATAGTACTCACCAACAGGGAAATGCGATCTTTTCCCCTGCAAAATGTCCCGGGCGGGAATCCTCTGACCATATCCCTGTCATAATTAAGCTACAATCCACCCCCCCTTTACCCATCCCCTAAACCCAACCTGAAAAAACTTGGCTTCGGCCCCTTCAGGGGTTACCCCGGGAAACGACCAGACTATTCTTCTTGACAACCAACCCTCCTGCAATTGGGGGCGATCGCATCTCTGCACAAAGAATCACCGAGGCCCCACTGCCAACTAACCACCTCCAGGGGTTTTCCAACAGTACAAACCAATAGAGAA
>WNWK01026061.1:0-27833 GCA_009830355.1 Cherax destructor
GATCTAGGGCCCCCTCCCCTTTTTGAAATAAATGGATAAAATACCAACACAAGGGGGGCCCTTGTTTAAAAAAGGGGCACAGTCTGGGTTGGACCTCTTTTTTTTCCCTAAACCAACCCAATTCCCCCAACCCCCCCCCTTTCCTCTTCCACATCCCCTTTTTTCCCTTTCCTCCTCCCCCCCCCCCTCCCCCCCTTATTTCCTTCCCTTTTTCCCCGGGGGAGCTTCTCTCCACAGGCATTCTAGTTCCTAGGGGGGGGGAAGGGTCCGGGGTCCAACCCCCTTCGTTGAGGTTCTTGGCAGTGGTGTTTTGCCGGGAATCGATCGCCGGGAATGTCCCAATCCCTTTCAGTCCCCGGGGGGGGCCTTGGGAATTTCAGGCCCGGGTGTATCTCTGGAGGCTCCTTTTTCCATTGGGGGTGGGGCCCGGGGGATTTTTGGGGGGAACCCCGCCCTCTTTTGTCGCCGAGGTGGCTGGTTGGAGGGTCCTGGATTGCTGGTTTACGGAAAAAGGTGGGGTATACGGTTCCATGGGGGTCTGCACTCTTGGGTGTTGAGGCCTTTTTGGCATGGAGGAATTTCATTTTCTTCCTCCTGAGTTTCCCCACTTCCCTTTTTTTTTTTTTTTTTTTTCTTTTTTTTTCTTTCTTTCTTTTCTTAAAAAAAAAAAAGAACCAACCGGGGACCCCCAACCGAACCCCCCCCCGGCCCCTTATTGTTACTGCCCTAGTTCTGCCCACCTCAAATGGACAACTCTTGGACAACCCCCCCCCCTGTACCTTTGGGCCCCGGCCCCCCTCACCTGCTTCAGGTCCGGGTTCCACGGCCCTTTTGATCGTCTGCCTTTTTTCTATTCCCCTTTTTCCGGGGTTCTCCTTAACAGTCGTTTTTCAAATTGCCCACCCATCACACCCGGGGCCGCCTTGGTCCCCACCAAACGACCAAGACCCTACATGCGCCACACTTCCTGCTCATTCATCCAAAAAAAACCAGCTCACTCACCCCCCTTAAATGCTCTGTTTCACACTGCCCATGGCAAATTTTTTACTCTCAAATTTGGGTTTTCCGAGGAATTCCGGGGGGCAATTACCCCGGTTGACCAGGCCTCATGTTGGACCAGGCCTGACAACCAGGCTTTACTGCTGGGCACGCAGCCAATTACAAAAGCCTGGCTGGTCAGGTCCGATTTTTGGTGCCGTCCAGTCCCTTAAACAGAGGGTTTGTTGGTAATCCCCTTATTTTCGGGGGGGCGTTGAACAATTTTTGGGCCCCCCGACACTTATTTGTTGTCCCTCAATGTGTAGTCCCCCTGCTTTTTATTGGGATTTTTACATTGCCTCCGGCCTTTTTTCTTTCATAAGGAGTGATTCTTGGGCAAGTTTGGTCCCCCCCCTCGAAATTTTCCACGGTATATAATAATATCTCCCCACTTTTGTTCTAGGATTACAGGTTTAGAAATTTTAAACCCCCAGATGGGGGGGTTTTTAACATTTTTTGCATGCCATGAAGGTTCTCTGCACTTTTCAAGGTCAGCAATTTCCCCTCCCTTTTGGGGCAGCAATACCCCCCCTAGATAGAAAAGCGTTTTTTAAGTGTCAACATGGGCTTTGCATCCCTGGTTTTGGGGGTTCTCATTATCCACCTGTCTTTTTCTGCAGATGCGATTGCTACGGTGTTATGGCCTGGGGGGCCTCTGACATGATCACCCCAGGTTTTGACATTATTTTTCCTCTTTTGGGTTGGAATTATTTTGAATTTCCCATGATTTAAATTTACTTTTTTCCCTATCTGAGTAATTGAAATTTCTCATCATTGAATTCATATTGTTTTCTGCAGCCCATTTAAAGATTTGGTTTATTCTGCTTAGTCTTGCAGGGTTTAACGGTGGACACTGTCATCCCGTTTTGGTGTCATCTAAAGGGCACAGCACTGGGCTTTATTCCCCGTCAATGTCGATATGGGGGATGGGAAAATGGGAGAAAACGGGCCCTTTTGGAACAGAGCCCCTAGCTCCCCCGATTTTCCCTTTTACTACTACTTTTTGTGTTCTACGTGTTGAAAATTATAGATCCATCTACCAACTTTCCTTTATGCCTTTTTCACGCTTTTGTGTTTCACACCATGGTCCCCTTATCAAATGTTTTTTCAAAAAACTGTGTATATAACATCTGCATTCTGTTTGCCCCCCTAGAGCATCCAGGACCTTGTCATTGTGGTACAGTAGTTGGGACAGACAGGAGCACCTGTTCTAAACCCATGCTGCCTGGGTTGTGTAATTGATGGTTATCTAGATGAGTGGCGATCTTGCTTCTTAGAACCCTTTCAAAGATTTTTATATGGGACGTTAGCGCTATTGGTCTGTAGTTCTTTGTCATTGCTTTACTGCCGCCTTTGTGGAGTGGGGCTATGTCTGTGTCCATGCTCCCTCTCCATAGGATGTTAAAAGCACGTGAAAGGGGCTTCTTGCAGTTCTTGATGAACACTGAGTTCCATGAGTCGGGGCCTGGAGCGGAGTGCATGGGCATGTCATTTATTGCCTTTTCAAAGTCATGTGGCATCGCATCAGGGTAATGTCAGATAGGCTTGCATCTACCAGGTTCTGTGGCACTCTCATAAAAAAATCATTTAGGTCTTCAATTTTTAGTCTGGTTAGCGGCTCACTAAAAACTGAGTCATACTGGGACTTTAGTAACTCACTCATTTCCTTGCTGTCATCTGTGTAAGACCCATCTCGTTTTAGTAGGGGCTCAATACTGGATGTTGTTCTCGATTTTGTTTTGGCATAAGAAAAGAAATACTTTGGGTTTCTTTCAATTTCATTTATGGCTTTTAGTTCTTCCCACGTTTCTTGATTCCTGTAAGATTCCTTTAGTGTTAATTCGATGTTTGCTATTTCTCTGACCAGTGCATCCCTATGTATTTCAGATATATTGGCCTCTTTGTAGCCGCTCTGTTACTTTTGCCTTCGCCTGTATAGGGAGCGCCTCTCTCTTTCTAGTTTACATCTTCTCCTCCTTTTCCTTAAGGGAATTTGCCTTGAGAAACCACAAGTACCACAGAGTTAATTTGTTCTAGACATAGGTTAGGATCCGTGATGCTTAGGCTATCTTCCCAGTTTATATCATTTAGGATTTGGTTTACTTGGTTCCACCTTATGTTTTTGTTATTGAAGTTGAAATTGGAGAAGGCTCCCTCACGGCTGATCACATTTTGTTGATCTGGGGCTCCCCGCATGCATGTCTGGACCTCTATTATGTTGTGATCTGAGTATATTGTTTTTGATATGATGACATTTCGTATCAGATCATCATTGTTGGTGAAGATGAGGTCCAGCATATTCTCTAATCTTGTGGGCTCTACTATTTGCTGGTTTAAGGTGAACTTGGTGCAGAGATTTAAAAGTTCATGCATGTGGGAATTTTCATCTGAGCTGCCTCCTGGTGTTATCTCTGCTACCACATTGTTTGCAATGTTCCTCCATTTTTGGTGCCTGAGGTTGAAATCCCCAGTAGCAAGATGTTGGGGGCAGGAGCTGGAAGATTTTCCAGACAGTGGTCAATTTTCAGAAGCTGTTCCTGGAATTGTTGGGACGTTGCATCCGGGGCTTGTAGACAACCACGATGACCAGGTTTTGATTCTCGACCTTTATTGCTAATACTTCAACTACATCATTTGAGGCATTTAGTAGTTCTGAACATATAAGTGACTCTGTGATATACAGGCCAACCCCCCCTTTTTGCCTGTTCACTCTGTCACACCTGTATAGGTTGTAGCCCGGGATCCATATTTCATTGTCCAAGTGATCTCTTATGTGGGTCTCTGTGAAAGCCGCAAACATAGCATTTGACTCTGTAAGCAGTCCACGAATGTAAGGTACCTTGTTGTTTGTTGCTGGCTTTAGACCCTGTATATTAGCAAATATGAATGTAGTTGGATTGGTGGTATTGGTGGTATGGAAGGGGGTCTCTTTTTTCCTGGCTCTAATATCTGTTGTAATGGAGTGGAGGCCACTGACTGTGATTCCACTCCAGAAATGATTGCAGTTGGTGTACAATTTCTGTCATTTCCTGCCAGCTTTTTTTCCTTCCTGGCACTAAAAAACCTCTCTCTCCGGAGTGGCTGTGGCTACCCTGATTTTGCCATGGTCTGGATGTTCTGTGTCGCCTCGTACCCTTTTTCAAATTCAAAATTCAAATTCAAATTCAAATTCAAATTCTTTATTTCATGTAATACAAGGTGGGGGGTACTTACAGTTATACATTAAAGTTGATATTACAAGATGGCCAATAATATGCCTAGGTATGCCTAGGCTTTTCAGGCAGTCTTATGATAGGTCGTACTCAATAGCTATACAATGAATATACAGATTGTAAGGTTAGGTTAGGTTAGGTTTACAAAAATTTAAACATTTAAACATTGAGAATTTAACAATTAGTATAAGAAGTTAGCAATTAGTTTATATATTAATGATAAAGGTGATATATTGGCATAATATAGTTTCTATATTGGAGTGTCTTAGGCAAACTTGTGACTAGCTTAAGTATTATGAAGCAATAGTTGTATTAGAATTTTGGATAGAACTGTGGGGAATTGTGAGAGATAAGTCTATCTGGGACACCGCCACTAGCAATAAACAAACTCCCAGGGAGATGACAGACTCGTATAATTTTACCGCAGTCATTCCCTTTAAGGTATGTGAGAACTTTACCCGCTCCTGGCCGCACCGAGGGGGTACCTTCAATATTCTCGTTAGCCCACTGCACTCTGGACCAGTATAAAAAAATCTGAGAAGATCATTTATTATAGTTATGTTATGTTAAATTTAAGTGGACTGTATTGGTTATTAAACAACTGATCAATCAGGAGAAGAGGTAGAGAACACACAGTTAAATTAACATGACCAACACTCACCTAATTAACAGCATCATAGCGGTGTATCGTAGATCGTTGACCTAGCTAAAGTACATCTACTGTGCGTAACAATATCATTGGCCAATAACAAAGTTGCAAGCAGAGTACTTAGCTTTAGATGAGGGAGTCGTTCCGTTGTTGACGTCCTCCTGCGATCTGATTCGATCGCGATGGTAGTAGCTGTCTCGTCGAGTCAAGGAAGGTTAATTTCCGTGCACTCTTATACGCCCACGAGACCGAGCGTTAGTTAACATGTGGTTGGTTGGGGTAGTGAATCAGATCCTCTCACTAATCCGACCTTTTGTACTGTTTATACGTATAACTTTACATATTACGTATATCCCGGCTTAATGCCCCACTAGTTTATACACATTCACAGTCTCGATACTTGAATTTCGAGTAGATAACTTGCGATATGTTAGTTCATTTCAACCGCGTCCAATATGGCGGTCGGGGTATGGCGTACCCAAGCTAGCCTCGCCCGGTACAATCAACCCCTGATTATTTACAACTCGGTTTCACTATATTCACCATTTCCCAAAGTTCATCGAATATATTTCAGTCTCTTCTAAGATGAACTCCCCAGCATCAGGGTTACGACTTTATCCTGCCGTATGGTCATTTCACTCAGTTCAAATAGGCCTATGGCCATGTCACTCGCCGGCGGCGCCTTATTTCACAATTATTGTCCGATTACTGGACCTCCTGGACCGATTGTCCCACTTGATATTCCCCGCGTCACTGGATATTCCTCCACATTACGAAAGGAGGTAATTAAATCCGATTTGGTGGGCGGAGTCTCCAAATTCGACAGGCCATTTCACCACCTGATCTCGGGTCGCTAGGCTCTCTGTTCACTCTCTCTGCCCATTCCCCTCTACCCAGCTCCCTGCCCACTTCACGAGGCATCTCGCGCATGCGTGTTAATTCGTTGGTTCTTTTCAGTTAATGTTAAGCCAACAGCAACACATTAATGATATCTACTCATATTGGAAAGTTTATCAATTACAACTTTCGGAAAATACCAATATTTTCCACACTGCGGCCGGGCAGAATTCGTTGTTAGACGAATCAAATCGAGTCAGTTTTCAACAGGCGTTTCCAGCCCTCCCTGGACTGAACAGCTGTCTTCCTGGGAGGTCGAATCACACTCCCTGTTTCTGGTATCCCCTGGTCCGTGTCGTCTTCAACATCACTCGTGTCACTTTCCCTTAGATTTTCGTTCCCAGTTGATAGAACTCCCTTTAATTCTAAGGGGATTAACTTATTAATGGTGCGTAAACTCTCTTGGCCGCGACACAACACTTTGACATTCCTGACAACACCCTGAGCGTCTGGGTATAATGTCACTATCTTACCCAGAGGCCACAATGTTCGAGGTTGCTCAGTATCAATTAACACAATGTCACCCGTTTGAATATTCTGTCGATTAGCCGCTTCTGACGCACCATAAAAGTGTTCACGTAATGTAAGAAGATACTCTTTGCGCCACACAGTAGACCAATGATTAATTACTTTATTCAACATCTCATATTTATCACTTAACACTGTCACATTATTATAATCCTCATCAACTTCCGCAGGATTATCTCGATAGATAGGTGCAGCTTCTAGCTTCCGCCCACATATCAAGTGAGAAGGAGTCAGTACTTCTGCGTCGGGAGTATCAATAATGTACGAGAGAGGACGATTATTTATCCGATTCTCTGCCTCCACTAATACTGCCCGGAATTCCTCCAAGTTAATTCGTTTCCGGTGGAGTACTTTACGCAGACACCTCTTCACTGTACCTATCAGTCTTTCATACAATCCCCCTTGCCAAGGGGCCCTAGGAGCAATAAACTTCCAGCCACACCCTCGCTGATTTAACAGAGATTGCACGTCATTGCTCTCATTTAATTCCTTCAAATGTTGAGCTCCCGCTACAAAGTTAGTGGCATTATCTGAAATCATGAGTCTCGGACAGGATCTCCTAGCTGCAAATTTACGAAACAGCTGTATGAACTGTTCTGCAGACAAATCCTGTGCCACTTCTAAGTGTACTGCCCTTGTAGCGGTACAAGTGAATAAACACACATACACCTTTAAAGGAACACCATCTGCAGTACCCGTTAAAATGATTGGGCCACTGTAATCTACACCGGTTACATCAAATGGCTTTATTAACTGCACTCGTTCCTTGGGCAATGGTGGAGGTCCTGGGTACATATAGGTTCTGGCATCCACACGGCGGCACACTACACATGTCTTAATCACCCTCTTCACACTCTGTCGCCCCTGAGGAATCCAGAAAGTTTCCCTAATACAATTTAAGGTATCTTGTACTCCACCATGCATCACATTTTTATGGGCATTTAATACAATTAAAGTTGTCAGATGATGAGTCTTGGGCAGCAAGATAGGGTGTTTAGCATATTCACCCAATTCAGCATTTTGCAATCTACCTCTGCACTTGATTACGTCATCCTCCAAGTATAGCCATAATTTCTCTATTATTGAACCCTTCCCAAGTTTTCCATCCCTTAGCAATTTAATCTCCTCTCCATAGATTTCTCCTTGTACTCTCTGTACCCAGTATTTCAGGGGATGAGGAAAATCATACGGGATATTCATCTTGTTTATGAAGTTAAACACCAACTTCGTGACATTAATCAATTTTGGGAAGGATGAGTATTTATTTATATCAATGGCTAAGGAGGGACCGAGGACTGGAGCCGTGTTCACAGTAATTTCCACCGGAGCAATATGCGCCTTTTGAACAGGCCAGTTACTTTTATTCACCAACCAACTGGGTCCCTTAAACCACGATAAAGTCTTCACAAATTTTACATAGGTCAACCCACGAGACAAGAAATCAGCTGGATTCTCCGCCCCGGGAATATGGTTAAAAGTTAACTTATGTTGACCCAAACTGTCATATTTCTCTTGCATCTGGTTAATCTCTGCGACTCTATTTTGCACGAATATAATCTTGCTGGTTCCGTTGCGGATCCACTGCAAGGATACCTCATTATCAGACCAAATTATGGTGTCGCTAATATTTATCTCCGGCAATTTACTCCGTAAATAATCAGCTAATTTGACACCCACATAAATGGCGGTTAATTCCAACTGAGGTAAAGTACGTAATTTAATTGGAGCCACTTTAGTTTTAGACATGACAAGAGAAATATCTTTATCACATTGAAGATAAGCGACTGCTCCATACGCTAATTTAGAAGCATCGCAAAAAATGTGGAGTGTATTTTCCACTCCAGAGCGGGCTACACACCGCGGGAACTCTAACATTGGAACTTTCTCATAATCACCAATTAATTCTTCCCACCTGTTAACGAATTCCTCAGGTAGGGTTTCATCCCAAGCACACTTCTGCTTCCATGCCTCTTGTACCAATAATTTCCCTCGGATGGTAAGAGGCGCCACTAAGCCTAGTGGATCGAAACATTTTGAAACTTCAGCAAGCAGGGTTCTCTTCGTTAATTTCTTGGGCATACTATAATTATTAGGCTTTAACGATATCAAGTCTCTTTCAGTATCCCAAGTCAGTCCCAATACATTGCTACACCCAGATACTTCATCGCCGGGATTATCTTTATTTATTCGGTCCTTTAACCTGGACGAATTACTGTTCCACTCCCTGAGAGGCATATTTGCACCTTGCATTATGTCATTAGCCCCTTCATATATCTTCATTAGCTCCTCTTCAGTTGACGTCACACCCAGGAAATTGTCCACATAGAATTGTTTACTCATTATGTCACTCAGTGGACCGCCTGTACGTTTAAGGTGCGCATTTATCGTCGCCTGAAGTAAGAACGGACTAGAAGTAGCCCCAAATAAGACACTTCTGAATCTGAAAGTTTTCAGCGGACTAAGTGGATTGCTAGGATCCTCTGGCCACAGAAATCTAGTGTAATCCCGATCCGTCTCTTGCAATCCCACTCTCAGGAAAGCTTTACTTATATCTGCCGTAAAGGCATAATTATTAACTCTGAAATTCAACAACACATCTCCCAATTTCTCCGTCAGCGACGGACCTGTCATTAAACAATCATTCAAACTAGGTACATTTTTATTACCCCTGGCACTACAATTAAACACGATCCTCAAAGGAGTGGTTTTCGAATCCTTCTTCACTCCGTGATGAGGTAAGTAGTGGCCATGAATATTGGCTTGCTCAAAGGGTACCTCCTCTATGAACTGATTATTTAACTGTTCATTAATGATCCCATTATAAGCAGTCAGCAATTCTGGTGTCTTACTCAATTCGTGGAGCTGGGCCTTTAACTGACCATACGCCATCCGGTAATTAGTGGGTAGTTCCGGATGGTTTAGCTTCCATGGGAGTCGCACCCAGTATTGTCCAGACTCAAATTTAACATCCTTCAGGTATTGTTCCTGAGTGAAGGAATCATCTGGACTTTCTTCATTTACATTAATCCTGATACTGTCCAGTTCCCATAACTTGTGTACTGGTTCAACGGCATTCTCTATAGAAGAATATGTACTCTGGGGCGGCATTTCGTGCGTAAGACACACAGTGACTGCATTTATGGCTTCCTCCAGTCATTCATTACTGCGAGGAAGCCGGCCATAAATGACATGGCCTGCACCCGTGTTGAGAAGAGTGACTCCGCACCTCTTCGTCATACCCTTCACAAAGGCTGCATAATAGTCGCTGCCTATTAATACTCCTATTGGCCCCACCGAGTCATTATTGACCACAGATGGTGCCAGTTTCACATTATTCTGTGAGAGTCTATGCTTGGTGGCATTAAGACCCACAGTGGAGACCTTCTCCGGTAGTCTATCCACGACTACTGCATTAACTTGGGTCTTCTCTCTGCCCAGACCGACGTTTACATAAACCGTGTCATATGACTGGGCCCTTTTATCTGAGAGAAAACCCGACAATTTTAATGTGGTAGGATCCCCTTCTGTACTTTCATCCCATTAAGGCAACTGCGCTTTATGAAAGTACGTTGTGATCCCTGATCTAACAATGCTGTTACAGTCTTGGATTTACGCCATTTATCTTTAACTGTCATGTCCAACACAGGTAGTGCTACTTCAGCTAAACCATTACGAACGTTAGCTGCAAGCTTTACGTGCGCCACTGTAGTGTCGGGGTGATTATCCTTACCATTACTAGGATTACACCCGCTCTTACACATCACGATGTGGTGCCTGCCATTATTGCATTGGTGACAAGTATTCAGTTTGGTCTGGCAATCCCTCACATTATAATTACCAAGACATCGAATACACCGGTTCAGCTCATCCAATCTCTTCACCTTCGCATCCCAAGAATTATAGGTAACACAGAGTTTAGAGAGATGGGTTTCATTACAGAAGAGACAATCTCTCTTCTCTTGGCTCGACAGCTTACCCCCCCGGGTTACCCTTATTGGGGTGTTTATTCTTTCTGTCTTGTTGTGATGAACCACTATTACTGGTCCCTGTCACTTGATATGTGCCAACATAACCCCTTTTAGTGGTTGGGTTGTAACTATTACTATTGGGATAATTTTTCCCTTTGTGGAACTTAGTTGATGACTCAACGTCACTATGACCAGTATTCTTAAAAGTAGTGGGCTGGTTAGTTTGCAACTGAACAATTAATTCTTGCAAACCCGTCCTTATCTCTCCCAACCCGAAGTAAGCCTTGTGGTACTTGTTAGATAACCACTCTATCGTCTTATGGTTCAATTTAGCTCGTACTACCGGACAAACGAACCAACTTGCATTCTCCAAATTGTGTTTGTTACTCAAAATCTGGAGAGTGCTCTCTAGTTTGATCCAAAACTGTTGCAACTCTTTGTAGTTGTGCCCTGGCGGTTTCAAATTAACCACTGCCATTACTAAATCCACTGTATGCTGTTCCGAGTTACCATAAGTACCCTCTAGCAGACGAACAGCTTCTCTATAAGAGTCGTTTACATTCGGGAAAGCCTGAATGAGAATGAGGGCATCTCCCCACAATTGTCCCTTTAAATAAATCAACTTGGCAACACTTTCCAGATCCTTCCGATCGTGCACCATTGCCTTGAAAATTGACCAAAATTCCTCCCAGCTGTCTCCCGGCTGGAACGACAACAATTGTACTTCCGGGAGTCTGGGGAGGGACACTTTATTTGCCGCGGGAGGTTGGCCCACCACGTCACTCATACTCCTTAACCTACCTAGTACCGTAACTTTACAGGCACACATGACTTCTTCCAATTCACTATATTGTCGTAACAGTGTATCTCGTTCCTCACTGCTCGCACAATCATCCAGTAACTCAACTTCATAGATTTTGAACCACTTCACGTACGACGCGTACCTGAGTTCTAGTAACTCAAAATTTGTTTCTAAGTCAATAACACTCGTCGACGGCTCGTTCACTAAGTTCTTGGCTTTCTTGGCTTTATTATCCATGGTTTTGCCACCCGGCATGGGAACTCCACCAGGTTCAGTCATGGTTGTAGAATTAATAACCACTGACGTCACAAATTAAATAAATTGTTTATAAAGGTGATTCTCACACCTTACTCTCGCACAAATCGTAGCCACGCCTGTGATAGCAATTAATTGGACTAATTACTGTCCACCACACAATTAATTAACTGTGTACTCTATACTCACTTCCTATGATCAGTCACTTATTTATTAATTAATTAGTTCAATAATGATTAATTCACTAATCACCTCCGGTTCGAAGGACCAACGGGCACTGTGGGGAATTGTGAGAGATAAGTCTATCTGGGACACCGCCACTAGCAATAAACAAACTCCCAGGGAGATGACAGACTCGTATAATTTTACCGCAGTCATTCCCTTTAAGGTATGTGAGAACTTTACCCGCTCCTGGCCGCACCGAGGGGGTACCTTCAATATTCTCGTTAGCCCACTGCACTCTGGACCAGTATAAATAAATCTGAGAAGATCATTTATTATAGTTATGTTATGTTAAATTTAAGTGGACTATATTGGTTATTAAACAACTGATCAATCAGGAGAAGAGGTAGAGAACACACAGTTAAATTAACATGACCAACACTCACCTAATTAACAGCATCATAGCGGTGTATCGTAGATCGTTGACCTAGCTAAAGTACATCTACTGTGCGTAACAATATCATTGGCCAATAACAAAGTTGCAAGCAGAGTACTTAGCTTTAGATGAGGGAGTCGTTCCGTTGTTGACGTCCTCCTGCGATCTGATTCGATCGCGATGGTAGTAGCTGTCTCGTCGAGTCAAGGAAGGTTAATTTCCGTGCACTCTTATACGCCCACGAGACCGAGCGTTAGTTAACATGTGGTTGGTCGGGGTAGCGAATCAGATCCTCTCACTAATCTGACCTTTTGTACTGTTTATACGTATAACTTTACATATTACATATATCCCGGCTTAATGCCCCACTAGTTTATACACATTCACAGTCTCGATACTTGAATTTCGAGTAGATAACTTGCGATATGTTAGTTCATTTCAACCGCGTCCAATATGGCGGTCGGGGTATGGCGTACCCAAGCTAGCCTCGCCCGGTACAATCAACCCCTGATTATTTACAACTCGGTTTCACTATATTCACCATTTCCCAAAGTTCATCGAATATATTTCAGTCTCTTCTAAGATGAACTCCCCAGCATCAGGGTTACGACTTTATCCTGCCGTATGGTCATTTCACTCAGTTCAAATAGGCCTATGGCCGCGTCACTCGCCGGCGGCGCCTTATTTCACAATTATTGTCCGATTACTGGACCTCCTGGACCGATTGTCCCACTTGATATTCCCTGCGTCACTGGATATTCCTCCACATTACGAAAGGAGGTAATTAAATCCGATTTGGTGGGCGGAGTCTCCAAATTCGACAGGCCATTTCACCACCTGATCTCGGGTCGCTAGGCTCTCTGTTCACTCTCTCTGCCCATTCCCCTCTACCCAGCTCCCTGCCCACTTCACGAGGCATCTCGCGCATGCGTGTTAATTCGTTGGTTCTTTTCAGTTAATGTTAAGCCAACAGCAACACATTAATGATATCTACTAATATTTGAAAGTTTATCAATTACAACTTTCGGAAAATACCAATATTTTCCACAAGAACTGTGCAAATTAAGGGGAATCACAGATATCAATAAGTGTATTTTGCTGTGGTTAGTAATGTGCAAATTAAGGAGAATCACAGATATCAATAAGTGTATTTTGCTGTGGATATGTGCAAGATAAAGTAGTTTTCGTATGGTTAGCTACCGGTTGGGTGCGTAAGTGAGATAATATGTTTTTTAACGGTGCTTTTGAAAATGGAGGTTGTGTCTGCATTTCTAGAGTTTTCAGGCAGGGAGTTCCAGATTTTAGGCCCTTTTATGCGCATTGAATTTTTGTATAGATTTAGTCGGACACGGGGAATGTCAAAGAGATGTTTATGTCTGGTATTATGTCTATGGGTCCTGTCACAACTGTCAAGAAAGTGTTTTAGCTCAGGGTTAAAGTTGGAATTAATGGTTCTATAAATGTAGATAGCAGAGTAGTAAGTATGGATGTTCTGGACTGTGAGTAGGTTTAGGTCTTTGAAGAGTGGGAGGGTGTGCTGCCTAGCGTTGGAGTGTGTGATAATTCTTACTGCGGCTTTTTGTTGGGTCCAAGTGGTAGCCTACTCTGCTGGATAATAGGATACCTGTCAAACAGAGTATCCTCTGTCCTCTACCAAGGCTTTAGAAGCGAGTCTAAAGAAATGTCCCTAGGTACACCACAGGGAGGAGGCTACCTGCCTCACCTAAACATATAGCTATAAGCTATGCTGATGACATCATGATCCATACAACAGGGCATAAAAAGATGAGTTCCGTTCTTAATGAAGTTCAAGCAATTTGTAATCGACTAGGCCTCATAATATCTTCCTCTAAAACAAATATATTAACAAGCAAACGACATCCCCCACCCATCTATTTGCAGGGTGAAAACATTAGCTACGTTAAAACTTACAGATATCTTGGTGTAGATGTACCCTTTACCAAATCTACTATACCACAACTAAATAAAAAATGCAAAGATAGACTAAATGCTCTTAAAGCTTGTTGCTGGATACAACCCCAACTATGGTGCTAATGTGAGAATCGCGAGAATGATGTACATAGCCTATATTAGGTCCTTAATTGATTATGCTGCTCCCATGTTGATATTAGCTCGAGAAAGTTCTCTCCGACCCTTGGAGTTAATGCAAAATGAAGCTCTCAGAATTATTCTTGGCTGTCCCAAATCTACAAAGGTTCTTAATATGAGGAAGGAGCTTGGTATTACTAGTATTAGTGATAGGATTGTTGAGATTAACACTGTACTTGGTATTAGATTGTTAAGAAATGAACCAGACACTGTCACAATGAATCTTACTAAATGTCTAGAAGTAAATACTCACAGATCTAAATGGATTGTGAAAACATGCAATTACATTAAGTTTTACAACCTGCATGAATTGTATCACTGTAGGCAACAAGAGCATTTCACCCCTCCATGGAAGATGTGTTCATTTAATATCACATACCTGCAAGTCCCTCCCAAGAAGCTCATTGCTAGTAATCCCTTCCTTAAATCACTTGTTAAAGCAACTGCTCAAGAAGAAATTTATCGCCTAGCTGGTAGTAATAAGTTATCTCAAGTTATATACACTGATGGATCAAAACAGGAGTCTTCTGGCAGGGCTGCATCTGCTCTGGTTGCCACCTCCCTAGTTAAGAACAATAATAATTTTTTTGAACTAGGCATAAGAATTAACAACTGGGCGTCTACACTGCAAACTGAATTGTTTGCAATCCTTATGGCACTAAAGCTAACTTATGACACTGAGCTTGACTCTATCATCATTACTGATTCTATGTCATCATTGATGGCTCTTGACTCCTATAATGACTCTAACAGCATGCTCATTGGAGAAGCCAGGTATAGATACTCAAAAATCCGGGACAAAGGAATTAAAGTACATTTGCTATGGATTCCGTCACACATTGGATTACTCCTTCATGATAAAGTTGATGTGTTAGCCAAGAAGAGCACCCATAAGGAGAATGTAGAATATAACTTTGGTATATCTGTGTCTAGCATTAGGAATAATATTAGGAGAGAAATAAATAATGAAAATGATAGCTATAGGAATGCAGTTAGAAGCCTGAGTAGATCTATAACCCACTATGATAACATGAATGTAGATAAGTATGTTTATGGAGCAACTTGCAATGTGAACAGACTGACTGATGTTGTAGTGGCCAGGCTTAGGCTTGGCTACAAGTACTTCTGGCAGTTTGGGAGAGACACAGATGATGATCAAACTAAATGCAAATTATGTGATCAGGCATATGGTCACTGTCTTGAACACTATGTGCTGAATTGTCCACTTATTGAGGAATATAGAAATAGACAGTATAATAACCTATGTGACATGTCAAGATATCTTATTAGTGAAGGTAGGATACCACTTATTCTAAGCAAATTTCCTAAATTTGCTTGTAACAGATAAGTGAACTGTAGATATAAATCCAAATTAATTTCCATGAACGTGCCTATCTGTGCTCATGATAATGCGAGTACAGATGGGCATGTTTGTGGAGCAACTTGCAATATGAACAGACTGACTGATGTTGTAGTGGCCAGGCTTAGGCTTGGCTACAGGTACTTCTGACAGTTTGGGAGACACAGATGATGATCAAACTAAATGCAAATTATGTGATCAGGCATATGGTCACTGTCTTGAACACTATGTGCTTAATTGTGCACTTATTGAGGAATATAGAGATAGACAATATAATAACCTATGTGACATGTCAAGATATCTTATTCATGAAATAAGATACCTGCTTGTAACAGATAATTGAAATGTAGATATAAACCCAAATGTACAATTGTTAACCCCTTTGGGGCCTAGTGCCTAGGCCTTTTGTGTATCCATATGCTCTTGCGCTACCGTCCACAGGATGGATATGGGGTGCACAATAAACTAGCCACTTCGGTGGCAAAATCTAATCTACCTACTGGCCAGACGGTTGCTAAGATAATAAGAGTACTTACAGTGGGGAAGAAACAGCATTCTTGTCGCTATTCTTCGATGGATCTCGTGGTCCTGCTCGGTAGATTATTCTTCCGGCAAGACAATGATGTTGGTGGTTGTCCCGATGAGTCAAAGGAAGATTGATCCCTTGAACTCTCTTACGCCCACGAGACCGGGCGTTATTTAATGTGGTTGGTCGGGGTAGTGATTCATATCCTCTCACTATACCCCTTTATTACAGTTTATACGTAACACTTTAAACACTATTCACCCGTCGGTTTAATGTCCCACTAATTTACCTTCATTAGAAGTTAATCCATTAATAATTGTGTACGATGAACACTGATTGAACCGACGCACATTTCCTCCATCAACAAACCGTAATGGCGTGGTCGGTCACTATTTAACACATTATCACTCTATTATTGTAGTTTCTTGGACTTAATGTCCCACATTATGCCCGGCGAATATTCACAACATTCACTATTGTGAAGAGAGACCATTAACCGCGATTTGGTCCTTGTAAACGCCAATTTCCATCTCCTTTATATCCAGAGCTCTCCCATCGTTCCACCTCCATCCGCTTATCCCACGAGACAGACTCCTCCCTGCCCTCGTATGACCCAGCTCTGCATACCCACGCGACCGTAGCGATGGTTCTCTCCCCTTCTCAAGAAAAATACGAACCAACAGCCACACATTAAGAATATTCACATTAAATAATAATAATAATAATAATAATAATAATAATAATAATAATAATAATAATAATCTTTATTTTACTACAAGTACATGTACATGATATACAGGCCTAGCTGACATCAGTGACATACTACTATATAGTTTCAGTTTGATATCTTTATTATGCACCCCATACCCATCCTGTGGGCGGTAGTCAAAAGATTACAGAGGTACATAATGGGTCCAGGGACTGGACCTCAAAGTTTGATAGCTGAGCAAGTTACAAAGGTAATGAACTCAGATGGTCACAATCATGACAAGTTACAAAGGTATTTGCAGATTACAGAGGTATATATAGGGTCCAGAGACTGGGCCCCAAAGTTTTGATAGCTGAACAAGGTACAATGGTAATTAATTCACTAGTTACAAGGTAATGAATCATGTAAGTAAATTTACTTACGTCTGTACATGGTTGCACTCATGAACAAATTATAAAGCAATGAGCAATCTATTAGTCTACACCCAGCCACAACTGTAATGAGTTATTGGTGCAAATTTTAATTGTTGGGTCACACACACACACACATATACATATACACATACACACGCATACATGTATATACATACACACATACACATACACACATGTACATACACACACACACACACACACACACACACGTGTCAATGCTTTATTTACAGGGAGCAAAGTCAGGGTATTTTTCCAGAATGGTCTGTAATATACCACTGTGGATAAAATACTTTGACATATCTTGAACATTTCTGAATGAGTAGTCTCTGAATTCATTAATTTTATCGCACTCTAGTACATAATGACGCAGGGTGTGACAATAATCCAACTGGCAAAGTTTACATCTTGTTTGGTCTACATCTGGTGGTGGTGATTTAACCTGCCAAAGATACTTGTAACCCAGCCGGAGGCGGGCGGTAGTGACATCCAAGAGTCTGCTTATTTTGTTGGATGCACCATAGACATGTGGCTCCTCCTGCATGATAGAATGATGATAGATGGACTGACTGGTGTCAAACTCCCTGAGTCTTAAGTCAATAAAATTCAGTTGAAGTTCTTTTCGTATTATTGTTCTCAAACTGCTAACTGACAAGCCAAGATTGTAATCTATCCCCTCTTTGAAAGCATAAAACTTAGCCAATTTATTAGTTCTATCATGCATCTGAAGACCAATGTGAGATGGAATCCACAGCATGTGCACTCTGACTCTACTATCCAGAATCCTACCATACCTGTGCCTGGCTTCTGACACGAGCATGCTACAAGTTATACTTGATGAGTTGAGAGCATTTATGGATGACAGAGAATCAGTTACAATTAGAGAGTTAACCTTAGATACATGGACGCATTTGAGTGCAAGGAGTATGGCAAACAGTTCTGTCTGAAGGGTAGAGGCCCAGTTATTGATGCGTGCTCCAATTTCTTTAAGAGAGCCATCACTCTGTATGACAACAGCAGCACTACCAGCTGCACCAGTGGATTGGTGAACAGAACCATCAACGTAAATAATTTGTGAGAGAGTGTGCTGTTTGGCTAAATTATCAATACAGTTTAAGGCATCATGTTTGGCTTCAAGGCGAAGCTTTGGTTGTGATTTAAGAAGTAGTTTGGGGAAATGGAGGGATGGTAGTTTGGAATGGGGTAATATTCCATGGAGCGGAGAAGTGCCGCTGTTGCCTTACTTGCCACAGATCATGTATCTGATTCATGCGAGGTCGGTTCCAGTTTTTCGATCCATCTGGAGGGATGTTCACCAGTGCTGAGGAAAGTTTGGAGGGCTTCTGTGCATGGGTTTGAATGGGCTTGCCTGAGCATATTAACCCCAATTAGGATATTTCTTTCAGTAACACGATCTCTGATGCTTGGAATATCAAGTTCTTTCTGCATATTTAAAATTTTGGCAGTACGAGGGCATCCTAAAATGATTCTCATTGCTTCGTTCTGCAGTTTTTCCAACCCTCCAAGCTTCCAGTCAGACACAAGAGCAAGTAGTGGGGCAGCATAATCAACTAATGATCTAATATAAGCAAGATACATCATTTTCACAATTTTAACATTAGCACCATACCTGGGGTGAAACCCTGCCACAACTCTAAGTGCTCTCAGCCTTTCTTTGTATTGACGACAAAGTCTCGTTACAACAGGTCCAAGTAGTGGGACCTCAAAGCCTAGATACCTGTATCTGTTTACATATTCTAGAAGATACCCATCATGCAACTGGATCTGGCGAACTGTGCCTCTCTGTCGAGGAGGACGCCTATTGAGTATCTTTGTTTTATCAGTAGAGATTATCAACCCCAGGTCCTGACACGAGGCTAGTACATGGTTAAGGATGTTTTGGGTGTTGGAGAATCCGGTGGTGTGAATCATTATATCATCAGCAAAACTGATCATATAATGATGGGGCTGGCTAGGCATAGCATTAAGTAAGGCATTAATTAGAATATTGAATAGAGTGGGACTGAGCACACCTCCATGTAGGGTTCCTAATTCAAAGTCTTTAGTTATACTTCTATGCCCCTGGAACAACACAGAAGACTTTCTGTTGGACAGGTAGCCTTTAATCCAGCAGAGAAGCCATCCTCCAACATTTATTCTGGCAAGTTCACTAATGATTACATGTCTGTTGGCAACATCAAAAGCAGATTTAAGGTCAAGGAAGGTAGTGTATGAGCTGTCAGTGTGCAGAGTGAGAAAGGTGGCTATGCAATAGTGCACACTCCTTCCATGCATGAAACCATGCAACCGGGGGGACAAAAAATGTTTGATTCTGTACATGAGACGATTAAGAATCATCCTCTCAAATGTTTTACATAAGCAGCTAGTAAGAGATATTGGGCGAAATGAATTTTGTTGATTGGGCTTAGGAATGGGAATGATGAGGCTGTTAGTCCAAGATTTAGGGAGCTCCCCAGTTACATAGCTCATGTTGTATAATTCGAGTAAAGGATTGCCTGGTACTCGACACAGCAATCTTAGTATATTGTAGGTAATACCATCCTCACCAGGTGACGTGGAGTTGCCTTTAGTTAGTGCTGCATCAAGTTCAAAGTCAGTGAAAGGAATGTTACAGTCATCTTCCTTGCTGAGCATAAAACAAACAAGTCTCTCCCTAGCATCATATTTGTCATTTAATTTCGCCTGTGTGGTACTGGGAAGATTTTCATAGCTTGATGTAACAGCCCAAGCACTGACTAGCTCATTCGCCCTATGTAAGGGATGAGGGTGTGCAATCTGACCGGTTCTGTTACCCTTAATTCTATTTATGTCCCTCCATGCTCGGCTAAGTGGGGTGTGAGCATTGAGACCATTGACAAATTTTTCCCAGTCAGTTTGCCGCAGCTCTGTCATACGCTCTCTGGCAGCAGCAAGGGCAGTTTGAAAGAGTCTCAGCATTCCAGGGGTACGATGTTTTCTATAGGCTAGGCCTATTCTGCGAGCAGTACGTTTCAGTGTTCGAAGTTTAAGATCATTGTAATAAGTATGGTTATTATAGGAGGTAGGATTGTTATGGAAGTTGGTTGGGTTAACAGTTCCAGGAGGTTTTTGAGGCGGCTCTAAGTAGTTCTGAATACTGCTCACAAGGTCATTGTTAAAGGTCTCAACAGAGGAACACTCATAGGAATTATACCAGTCAGTCACATGTGCAACAAAGTCCTCATGTTGATCAGGGGGAACATTAAAACGTTTCCGTTTGAATATTCCACCAGGAAGGATAGTATTACCTATATCTAGTGAGGTTAGCCTTGGGAAATGGTCTGATGATATATCTGATACAATGGTAGACTCACAGCTGGCAGAAGTAATGTTGAAGCCAAGACACAGATCAAGGATGCCTCCATAGATATGTGTGGGTTCAAGGTCACCTACAATTTGCACATTATCATGACTGTTTAACAGTGACAGCAGTTGGTTACCATTACGATTACCAAACTGTGAGCTTCCAATGCTTTTGTGTCTTGCATTATAATCTCCAATTATAAGAGTAGGCTCAGACTGAGCACAAGTTGGGAGCTCCAAGTAATTGAACTTATCAGCAGGAGCATACAAATTAAATATGTTGGGAGCAGAGTTCCCAATATAAATCCTAACACCATGGTATTGCAGTCCCTCTGTTTTCTTATGTGTGAGAAGTTGATGGGGAAGTGATTTTTAAATATATAGAACACAAGAGTTAGTAGATTTGAGGTTATATGCAACAAATGATGGCAATTTAGGGGGCTGGGATTTTTCAGGGACTCTGCACTCTTGTAGACACACAATATCAATGGGTTCGGTGGTTACTTTATGATGAAGGTCAGGAAGTCTTTTTCTAAGTGATGCAATATTCCAGCTAAAAATATTCAGTTTATGCGAGGACTGATCCATTATAGAAGTCCTGGAATCTGGCTTAGTTTCTCAGCATAATGAAAAAATTGTTCATATAAAGAGCAGACCTCATCAATGTCAGCAGTGTTACCCTGGTCCATGAGTTTTCTGAGTGCACTACCAGTTGTGAGGCCTCGTGGCAGTCTTTGTTTGCACAGAGCACGACGCTGTTCATGTGTGAATGTATGATAGGTGGCACTACCACTCACATTCCCTCCTCCACTACCATTACACACATCACTATAAATGTCATCACCAACACCACTATCAACATTGTGTTCATTACATTTATCAGCAGTGCTATATTCAACATTAATGCCAATGTGATTAACCTCATCACACTCGGCATCACCACTTACATGACCTTCATCACTATTACTAACATTATGGAAACCACTGCCCTCATCACACTTGGCACCACCACTTATATGACACACATCACTATTACTAACAATATGGAGACCACTGCCCTCATCACACTCGGCATCAATACTTATAGTACACTCATAACTATTACTAACATCATAGACAACACTGCCCTCAGCATGATGCTCACTATAGTTATCAACACAGCTGTTGGGTTCGTCATTACCGTAATTAAGGACACCACCACTACCTTGTTCATCAGCCTTACACTCGCTTTCAGAATTTGTGACAATCTTGCTATTGGTATGCTCTACACATCTTTCTTTGTGCTGCTCAAGTTGTTGCTTCAGGAGAAATTGCTGTCTCTCCAGTAGTCCTATGTGGGACTTCAGGTTGTATACCACACGAGCAAGACTAGGAACATCTGGAGACGTGAAGCCCCGGTCAGCTGAGCTCGGTGGCTGACTGTCAGCTGACTCAGCTAGACTGGTATTGACAGCAGACGCGATGGAGCTCTGTTGATGTGCTTCCCAGGTGAAGTGCTCAACCCCATTGTCTGAGGGCAGGCATGAGCCAGTATTCAGACTCCAGGTGTCTGGTAGGCCTGGGGGGTCATAATGGGAGGTGCAAGGTGAGGTGTGGTTGGCTGCGATGTGGGCAGCCCTCACACTGCAGTCAGCATGAGCTGCTGTGACTCCTGAAGTCTTACAATTGATACATCGCTTAGCAACAGTCTGGTGCTGTTGGATCAAATCATAACACCGTTCAGAAGAATGAGCATTGGCACACACTGCACACCAGTATGACTTAGCTGGGCATCTCCTGGCAATGTGGCCCCAACGTTGACACTTATAACATCGACGTTGAGGAGGTCTGTACAATGCAATGTTATAGCGCCTGTTGAGGGCAGCACGGGAGTGAATATAGCGTGGCAAAGTCCCCTGGCCAGTCCATTCAGCTAATATCAGATCGTTGGGAAGTCGACGAGCGCTTGCAACTTGCTCTGACACCAGATATTTAGGATTCAAGTGCTTGTTGACGTTGTATATGACAATGAGCACTTTAGGTGCCCTAGGTGGGGCAGCTCGGAGTTTGATGTTGGCATATTCTTTAGCGAGAAGTTTGTCTATAAATGTTGAATCATTAGGCACAAATACGTAGTTATCCTCATCATGGAGAAACTTGATAGTTTTCTCTGGGTTGTCTACACTAGCTTCATAAAACCAATTACACTTACTCTCTTGATCAGTGTTGTTAGGGAAATCTAACCTGACAGCTTTGGGAGGGTGTGCCCCCTGTATTGCTTGCAGCAAGCTTTCTCTGGAAGCCTCGTTCCTTTTTCCGAGAGTGTTTACTAAGGTATGTTTCAAATCTGCCTTCACCATCATTTACGTCATCAAGACCATCAACTATACTCATAGCTGACAGCAGTTTCACACTGGCGATGGGCGGTGTATAGGAGGGTCAAGGGACATTCACCTCACTAGACAAAGGCAATATGGGTGTCAGTGGCCTGCGGGTCTTTTCAAGGTCATTAACTGGGCCACAGTCTTATGGAGAGTTTCCAAACACTACAATACTCGTTAATTATTCCAAACTACAGCACTTAACAAATAATCAAAAACAATTTACACAATGTATAGGTAGACATATAATGATTGCAAATTGTTACTATTACAATCTAAGCTAGGCGCTAAACCCACTAGATGAGATGGCAAGGAAAATAGATGTTAACAGGCTGACTCTTGCACATCACAGTTAAAAGGTAACCGAATTACTCAAGAAAGTATTCATGAAACTGAACATCATGCAAGAGTAAGCTTGTTCACAGTAAAAATGCGATAATTTTATACCTGAACAAAATTTACTTAATGTTATAAAAATAGCATAAGTTGTGGAAAATATTGGTATTTTCCGAAAGTTGTAATTGATAAACTTTCCAATATGAACAGATATCCTTAATGTACCACTGGTACATGGGGGTATTAATAGGGAACCATCGTACCAGCGGGACGAGGCTGGGCAGGGAAGCTGGGTAGAGGGGACTGGTGAGTGAACAGCGAGCCTACCGACCCGATATCAGGTGATGGGATGGCCTGCCGAATTTGGAGATTCCGCCCGCCAAATCGGATTTAATTACCTCCTTTCGTAATGTGGAGGAATATCCAGTGACGTGGTGAATATAAAGTGGGGCAATCGGTCCAGGAGGTCCAGTAATAGGACAATAATTGTGAAATAAGGTGTGCCGCCGGCGAGTGATGCGGTCATAGGCCTATTTGAACTGAGTGAAGTGACCATACGGCAGGATAAAGTCGTAACCCCTGATGCTGGGGAGCTTTCGTCTTAGAAGAGACTGAAATATATTCGATGAATATTGTGAAATGGTGAATATAGTGAAACAGAGTTGTAAATAAATAGGGAGTGGTTGTACTGAGCGAGGCTAGCGCGGGTACGCCATACCCCGACCGCCATATTGAATGCGGATGAAATGAACTAACATATCGCAAGTTATCTACTCGAAATCCAAGTATCGAGACTGTGAATGTGTATAAACTAGTGGGGCATTAAGCCAGGATATACGTAATATGTAAAGTTATACGTATAAACAGTACAAAAGGTCGGATTAGTGAGAGGATCTGATTCGCTACCCCGACCAACCACATGTTAACTAACGCCCGGTCTCGTGGGCGTATAAGAGTGCACAGAAATTAACCTTCCTTGACTCGACGGGACAACTATTACCATCACGATCGAATCAGATCGCAGGAGGACGTCAACAACGGAACGACTCCCTCATCTAAAGCTAAGTAATCTGCTGTCGACTTTGTTATTGGCCAATGATATTGTTACGCACAGTAGATGTACTTTAGCTAGGTCAACGATCTACTATGCACCGCTATGATGCTGTTAATTAGGTGAGTGATGGTCATGTTAACTTAACTGTGTGTTCTCTACCTCTCCTCCTGTTTGATCAGTTGTTTAATAACCTATACAGTCCACTTAAATTTAAATATATCATAATTATAATAAATGATCTTCTCAGATTTATTTATACTGGTCCAGAGTGCAGTGGGTTAACGAGAATATTGAAGGTACCCCTTGGGTGCGGCCAGGAGCGGGTAAAGTTCTCACATACCTTAAAGGGAATGACTGCGGTAAAATTATACGAGTCGGTCATCTCCCTGGGAGTTTGTTTATTGCTAGTGGCGGTGTCCCAGATAGACTTATCTCTCACAATTCCCCACATAAGTTACACACTCACAGCACAGATGAATAGTACAATTTGAAATATAAATAGTTCTGGGAATTTAAGTCAAGTTTCAGTCTGAATGGAAAAATGTATTAGGAAACACAGCACAACACTAGGACAAGCAACCCAATTGTGCAACCGTAATTGATAGTTCAGCAACACTGAGCGGAGAATGTAAGAAGTCACTGCATGGATTACCTGGGCTGGCTTGGTGCCTTGATATTCTCGATGCAGGAAAAACATTCACTTCACTAGACACACGCAATATAAGTGTCAATATCATGAGGCACAGTGCTGCTTTTCAAGGTCATAAACCGGGCCACAGTCTTCTGGAGAGTTACCAAACACTGCAATACTCGTTATTTACTTTAAACCTGCAGCACTTAACCAAGAATCAAAACCAATTTACACAATGTATAGGTAGAGATATAATGATTGCAAATTGTTACTATTGCAATCTTAACTAGGCGCTAAGCCCACTAGATAAGATGGCAAAGGAAAATAGATGTTAACAGGCTGACTCTTGCGTACCACAGTTTAAAGGTAACCCAATTACTCAAGAGAGAAAGTGTTCATGAAACTGAACATCATGCAAGATTAAGCTTGTTCACAGTAAAAATGCAATAATCTTATCCCTGAACAAAATTAACTTAATGTTATAAAATAGCATGAGTTACACGCTCACAGCACAGATGAATAGTGCAATTTGAAATAGTTCTAGGAATTTAACAGTTTCAGTCTGAATGGGAAAATGTATTAGGAAACACAGCACAACACTAGGACAAGCAACTTAATTGTGTAACGGTATTTGATAGTTCAGTAACACTGAGCGGAGAATTACACTGAGTTAATAAATGTAAGAAGTCACTACACTGAAATAAACTCTGAGCCTTTTATTTAAAAGTCTTAATACAGGCTTACAGATAACAGTTAACTGTCTCTAAAGCGAAACACTGTTGCTGAAGGTCAGAAATAATCCTAGTGTAGAAGTGAGGGAAAGTTAGTGTAGTTAACCTGGGGTGTACGTGGCAACCCGCGCACCACTACATAACACAGCGTCTTCACAGGAGGCGGCGATTTCTTAGTTAGTTAGTTTGATATCTTTATTATACCCATACCCATCCTGTGGGCGGTAGTCAAAAGATTACAGAGGTACATAATGGGTCCAGGGACTGGACCTCAAAGTTTGATAGCTGGGCAAGTTATAAAGGTAATGAACTCAGATGGTCACAATCATGACAAGTTACAAAGGTATTTGCAGATTACAGAGGTATATATAGGGTCCAGAGACTGGGCCCCAAAGTTTGATAGCTGAACAAGGTACAATGGTAATTAATTCACTAGTTACAAGGTAATGAATCATGTAAGTAAATTTACTTACGTCTGTACATGATTGCACTCATGAACAAATTATAAAGCAATGAGCAATCTATTAGTCTACACCCAGCCACAACTGTAATGAGTTATTGGTGCAAATTTTAATTGTTGGGTCACACACACACACATATACATATACACATACATATATACACACACACACCACGTGTCAATGCTTTATTTACAGGGAGCAAAGTCAGGGTATTTTTCCAGAATGGTCTGTAATATACCACTGTGGATAAAATACTTTGACATATCTTGAACATTTCTGAATGAGTAGTCTCTGAATTCATTAATTTTATCGCACTCCAGTACATAATGACGCAGGGTGTGACAATAATCCAACTGGCAAAGTTTACATCTTGTTTGGTCTACATCTGGTGGTGGTGATTTAACCTGCCAAAGATACTTGTAACCCAGCCGGAGGCGGGCGGTAGTGACATCCAAAGTCTGCTTATTTTGTTGGATGCACCATAGACATGTGGCTCCTCCTGCATGATAGAATGATGATAGATGGACTGACTGGTGTCAAACTCCCTGAGTCTTAAGTCAATAAAATTCAGTTGAAGTTCTTTTCGTATTATTGTTCTCAAACTGCTAACTGACAAGCCAAGATTGTAATCTATCCCCTCTTTGAAAGCATAAAACTTAGCCAATTTATCAGTTCCATCATGCATCTGAAGACCAATGTGAGATGGAATCCACAGCATGTGCACTCTGACTCTACTATCCAGAATCCTACCATACCTGTGTCTGGCTTCTGACACAAGCATGCTACAAGTTATACTTGATGAGTTGAGAGCATTTATGGATGACAGAGAATCAGTTACAATTAGAGAGTCAACCTTAGATACATGGACGCATTTGAGTGCAAGGAGTATGGCAAACAGTTCTGTCTGAAGGGTAGAGGCCCAGTTATTGATGCGTGCTCCAATTGGCGATTTCTTTGGGATGAATATGCGCTTTCTGTCGACTCACAGAGCCTGCGGCCTTGTCGTCGGCGCCCAGTCTATCTTCTTTCTTCACCTGGTCTGTGAGCGGTGGTGAAATGTACAAGCATGGAGAGATATGTGGATGATGGTGGTAGCGACACAGCTAATCCCTCCCTTACATTACTCCTCTTTAAATCCATCTGGTTTATCAACCCCACTAAGCCACTACGTAAAGTTGCTTTTTCAGGCAGGAAGCAACTGATTGGGGGGAAAACTATAAAACGTTTACGTAGATGTGCTGGGGTCAGGACAGCTTTTGCTGGCTACCTAGTTTGTCCTGCCTGGCTTGTGTTGCTTTCAAGCCCGCTTGAATGTGCCAGTTAAACCCGTGTCAACCACTTGGAGATTATCTTGTGCAGGCCCTATGCCGGAGACACATTCTTAAGAAGGGGGGGTGGGAAATCGTGGAAAGCTGGCAGAACTGACAGGGGGACTCAGGGACGATGTGGGCAGGCAAAAACCGCCTCTAGACCATGGTAAATAGAGGCAGTGGCTGAGTTCTAAATAGAGGGAGGAGGCAGGCGGGGGTAGTGTAGATAGGGCCCCTTGTGCCACTTCAAACCAACACTTTTTGTTTAACTAGGTAGATCACTAGTAACCACACATAAGAGTTCCAGCAACAATGCAGCTGCGTCCCAAAGATATGAGTTGCATGATGAGTTGTCAGTCGAGTGAAATAAGCAGTCCGGGGTACAAGGCCTAGGACCTCACTCCCCACGTCCTATCCCCTCAAAACTCAGCCCCGGGACTGTCCCCGGGTAGAACGACAACAATTGTACTTTCCCCGGGGTCTGGGGGGGGACATTTTTTTTACCCCGGGGGGCTGGCCCCCCACG
>WNWK01026062.1:0-27833 GCA_009830355.1 Cherax destructor
AAAATAATGAAGAATTGAGACTCTTATGCAACATATGGGAATCTTTATTAAATAAACGTTTCGCCACACAGTGGCTTCATCAGTCAATACAAAGCAGGAAGTTATAAGGAGTAGAGGAGTTTGAGGTAATCAGTCCCTCAGTCTGGAATCGATGTGTTCAGTCCAACCAACTGACTCAACACGCAAGGTTACAATTGCTTACATAAAAATCATTAGAAATCCCATCTAACCCAGGCATTTTCCTCCAACTCATGCCACTCACAGCCGTCCATACTTCCTCTTCCCTGATCACTCCTAACTCCACCCGATCCTCACCATTCCAACAGAATCTGCCCCTCCCCCTCCTCCCCACGCTAATACTCATCAAACCATGCATCCAAATAGATACTCACCGCCTCAGTCGTACCAGCATTTGCCCTCTTTCATACCCTGCCATAACCTCACATACCTCCATCCCCATCCTGCCATCCCCCTCTTCCTACTTCTAAACCTTTGTAATACACTTGCTGACAGCTTGTCCCCATAGCACGTCTTCCATACCCCCATGCAACTGTATAGCATCAAATCTTTCATTCTGAAATTCTCGCAATTTTTCTTTCAATACCCCAATCTCTGCCACTGGGTATGAACCCCTCCCTCATAACAACCTCCCAACTGCCCCTCAATGTATTTTCCAGGCCATACCTCCATTGCTTTTCCTCTCTTCCTTTTCCCTTATAATACTCCCTAATACCCGGTTTGGCTATCTCCTCCTACCACCCCACTATATTCTCTACCCCATTTCCACTCATCCACATGTTCCCCACCATTCAGCAATGTCACAACACCTATCAGTCCCCTCTAGTAAACCCACATTCAATTTCCAATAACCCCAAACCATTTTACTACTCCATCCCAACCTTCATCAACCAAAACCCCCTGTGGTCTGAGAACCCCACATCCAAATTTTGCACACTTCCCACCATTTATTCACTGTGTTACTCCCGTAGCCTCAAAACCCCTACAAAATTGCACAAAGAAAAATAATTTATCAAACATAATCTGGTACAAATGTTGAAACTTATACCTCATAATGTATATGCCATGTTATATCTTATAATGTATAAACCACCTAATATAAAGAAATCCATCCTCATGTACCCTTGTGTTCCTTGTAACTCATCTAATGACCATATAAACTGTTATTGCAAAATAAATTATTGATTTAATTTGTTTAATCTGATTTAATAATTCTTTTATGTTGACATGTAAAACTGTAAATGATCGAAAATTATAAAACTATTGTGTTTCATAAATGTCATGTTCAAATTATGTTCAAATTTCATAGCTTAAATACTCAACTATACTTATATAGTAAACTGTCTCCTGTAATTTTTACCATTTAGCCTCAAAACCCCAGACTAGTAACACAAAACATTTAGAACAACAGACTAGTAATTCAAAACGTGGAGAAAAACAGACTAATATCACAAAGCGTGGAGAACAACAGACTAATAACACAAAGCGTGGAGAACAACAGACTAGTAATTCAAAACGTGGAGAAAAACAGACTAATATCACAAAGCGTGGAGAACAACAGACTCAAAGAAAAATAGTTTATCAAATATAATCTAGTATAAATGTTGAAACTTATACCTCATGTATCCTTATTTACCATTGTGCTCCTTGTAACTCATCTAATGCCAATATAATTTGTTATTGAACACAAATTATTGCTTTAATTTGTTTAATATGATTTAGTTAATTTTATAATGAAGACAAAATTACATAACTATATTTCAAAAATGTCATGTCTAAACTATGTTCAAATTGCATAGCTTAAATACTCAACTATAATCATATTGTAAACTATTTACAAAAATCCTTACCATTTAGTTTTAAGTTAATTTTAAGTCTGCCCACCATCATCATTTGCACCCTCATGCACTGTCACCTGCACGATCTTCGTCGTCAAACCTTCCTGCACTGGACCAACCTCAGCTGCTCCTACATCCACACTCTGTTCTCCTGTTATGGCTTGTGCAGTGCCAACTGTCACCTATCCCAGTGAAGTGTCCAGAAAACCCGATATCATCTCCTGTAATGGGACATCTAAACACAAATCCTCCACTGTGGCAGAACTCTCGGGCCCCGCCACCTCCGTTGACTGTGTAGCATCTGGCAATGCCACACCTGCCTCTCCTGCACCCTCCATGATTTTGCTCCATCTCCCCGATGGTGCCACCACCACAACCTCGTCCGCCGCCTGCTTCTCTACAAGGTCCACTGTAACCTTATTTCTATCACTCACACATTGTGGTTGCCTCCGGTCACAAACAGCCGCAACACGTTCACACGAGCCATATATGTGGCATGTGCGGCTCTGTGATACATATGAAGGATATATCCGGGGGGGGGGTAAATTTCTGCTGCCAGAAGGGGAGGGGTAACGTCTCCAGCCGCAATTGAGTTATTGGTATAGAAAAATAGCCCAACTCTCTGGCAACACAATGGTACAAGAATGGTATAATCAAGTTTCTACAAGGCATTACAGCCATTTATATCATGTATAATGACATCAGCGCCACCAACATGACTGCTTGCATACCATAATTTTCCGATTTTTTATTGCTATTCACACACAACCCGCACATATAAAAAGGAGGAGCTTACGACGACGTTTCGGTCCGACTTGGACCATTTACAAGATCACACTAACACACAGGGCAGGTGGAAGGGGGTATATATAGGCAGGCAGACAGGGAGGTACAAGAGATGTGCGGGTTGTGTGTGTATTGTTCAGTCACGGTATTGTGCTCCTCTAGAGTATGACTGTCTCAACTACTACTTTTACTACTACTACCACTTCCACTACTTACTCCATTATTACCCACTCTCTGGTACCCTCCCTGTCTGCCTGCCTATAAATATCACTTCCCCGTCTTTGTGTGTTAGATAGTAGTTAGACTGTTGGGTTTAGTCCTGACTCTTTCTCTTCTACTTCAGCTCTTCCTCTCACCGGCTATTCTTCTTCTGTCCCCACTTTCCCCTCGCCCCTAGTGGGTCCTTACCTGAGTCTGCACTAACTAACTTGTGTGTTAGTGTGACTGTAAATGGTCCCAAATCGGGCCGAAACGTCGTCGTAAGCTCCTCTCTTTTATGTGCGGGTTGTGTGTGTATTGTTCCAGTCACGGTATTGTGTCTTTTTGTTATTTATTCCTATTTCTTGTATTATTCATTCTAATTGCATAATTGACTATTTGGCACCATATGACTGTGGGCGGGGTTTATCCGAAGAGTTCCAGCCAATCAAGAACGGGACCACGATTCCCGCTCTCGTGACTCCCGACTCACGAGAATTGTTTTTTTTTATTTCGCTAATATCATCTAATATCATCTAAAATGACTAAATAAACACTATACAAAACATATAAACATGATATATACACTAGAACTAATAAAATAGGCCATAATATGGCGACTCTATTTCGAGATTATCGAAATAAAATTACTTCCCTTCCATCTATATCGTCTTCTATGACACTGAGTAACATTTTTAGTAAGAGAAAACGGTGTTTTGGAGGGGATAACTACACTAGATCACCAGCAAACACTAAAACAGCCGCTCGCGAAAAAAAAAAATATTTCCGAGACCGGAGAGGTTTTGCGCGTTATCTGGGAAGTAAGATATTGACTTATTTGATGAACTCCACCATTTATTATTGAAGTAAATGCAATAATATTGACAGGAATCATAAAACAATGATAGTTTTACAGTGTGTCAGAAGGAATTTGCAATATTCCAAATATTTTTGGATTTGAGTGGGAGTAAAAGGCAAGGTATTTTGCATATAACAAAAACTGAGGAACTTTATTTTTTTGTAGAATAACTAGAGATAATTGCACGAATATCTTCCATGAGAAAATCGCATTAGCATTGTTATATACGTACCAAGTCTCAAATCCACCTTTCGTTGTGCCATTTAGGCAGAGGTCATTTTAAATGGAATCTTAATGGAATTTTCAGTAAATATTTTTTTCTCTTTTGTTTTTAGGTCAATCTTATTGAAACTCACAGAGAATAAGGTCCATACACACGTCTTCATGTGCAAAAAACATGAACGAAATCAGACGAAAAGAAAAGAAAAGAAATAATTGGTTACCCCTCCCCTGAAAGCATTCAGCTTAGGTCTTGGTTACTTGGGTTCTCTATAGTGCAAATTGGACGAGTTGAATATGGAACACTTGCCAATGGGAGAGGTTATTTATGTGGGATTGCTCAAATACCTGTCAGGTGTAGTCCGTATTGCAATAAAGATGTCTTGAGATGTCTAATAATGCACCAGAAGTAAATGAGGGAGAATGTATTCTGTACTACATATTCAAATTAAAGCAGTTAATGAGGTTATGTTATTTCTGAAGCTTCCACCAATAAATTTATTCTCCTGGACCTGGGAAGCGTGTAATAAAGCTACTCAACCCACTGATTAAATTGGTCACATATGTAAGGAATAAACTTTTAGTGAGAAGTTTCAGAAATTATTATTACTATTATTCGATTATTATTAAGATTATTATTATTATTTTCAATATTACTATGGTGGTAATTATTATTCTAATTATTTTACTAATTGATAGTGCTAAATATTTCCGTTTACTTCTGTGCAACAATAAACATAGTTGTGCCCGTGGTGCCCGTGGTGTCCCGTGGTGCCCGTGGTGCCCGTGGTGCCCATGGCCTGATCGCTAAAGCTCTCGCTTCACACGGCGAGGGTCTGCGTTCGATTCCCGGCTCGGGTAGACACATTGGGCGTGTTTCTTTACACCGGTTGTCTATGTTCACCCATCAGTAAAATGGGTACCTGGGTCTTAGTGGACTGGTGTGGGTCGCATTCTGGGACAAGGACCTAATTTGCCCGAAATGCTCTGTATAACAAGGGACTTTCTGTATAGTAGTATGTCATTGATGTCAGCTAGGCCTGTATACCTTGTACATGTACTTGTAGTAAATAAAGATATTATTAAAGTCTAATTAATATATATACAAAGAAACATCTGAAAATGATTACTAAGATCACTACTACCATAAAAGACGCAAATTAACTGAAGAAATTATTAATATTTTTTAGACGAAATAAATTTTATTAATTAATTTTTATGTGATATGTTAATGTTCTAAGAGTTATTATTCATTGCAATAATTATTGCCAGTAATGTCTAGGCATTATCTTGTGTCAGTTAGATCTCTTACTTAGTCTTAGTTAAGATAGCATCATTTGTGTGGAGTATTTCTAGTTTAGTTATTTCCGTAACTAAACCAGAAATATTTTAAAGGGTTTAGCAGCAACCAGGCCACCAGCAGAAATGCCAGAGAAGTATGAGAGAACTTGCTGACCTTATTTCCTGGAGGAAAGAACAGTACTACCAGAGCAGGCATATGGATTAAAGACTTATATGTATCTAAGGAGAATAAATAAGATTGTAGCATAAGCAAAGAATATGTATTTCAACTGGATCAGGAAGTACTCAGATACATTATGATTAGGCAAGACAGATCCTTGGAAACTTTATGTGTATATAGAGCTAGAGTTTTTACATGATTATGGAGCTGTCATGTATGGGGATTTTTTGTAAGGCATGTCCTGTTTTCCTAAGTTGTAAGGCTTTATTGTTTCCATACTTTGGAATATTTTGAATGACTCTCAGTATAGGTCCTTACAATTTTTTTTTGTGTGTGTGTTTTGGTACCCAGTTTCATTTTTTATTGTAATGTGTCTATTTTATTAAATTATGTTCTTATTAACGTTTCATTGACTCCTTGAGCCATGTATTTAGGGTCCATGGGAGTTTAATCTGTGTTTACCCATTAAATACACCTCTCTCCTGGAGAGTCAAATCCCTGATAAGGTATGCCCTTAGAGTCATTACTTATCAATACTAATACCATTGCGTTAACAATCCTATATATCATTCCTGTTAGGTTTTCCTGAACTAGCCCAAATTCCATTCTTCTCTACTACTACTAAAAGAGCAGGTGGTGGCAGCATACATTCCTAATTGAGATCTCCCATTCTTTTCTCTCGAATTTAATTTTTCTTCTCTGTTTTTATATATACTTTAATCCACTCGTGATCTGTCTGTTGGAATATAGACAATATGTTATTGTATGGTGCGTTGTCGACCCAAGGGTGAGACTAGAGTAGCAACTTCATTTCATCACAAGAAATGTGATGACCAGCCTACATATTGACCACCACATTGCTGAACATATTCTCGTCATAGTCACCACCGTCGACCTCCAATAAAAGATTAAACTCAGTCACAAATACCCGCACCTCTGCTCCAATAGCTGATGGAAGAAAATGGGCCGCAAATCCTTGATCAACAACCTATCGTCAAGCATCTTAACCAACTATGAGAAACAAGCGCTAAGTCTAGGTCTCAAATTTACCACAAATCTACAAAAACTAATTCACAATTCGGACTTATACACCAGAAACAACATACATAGTGACAGTAACTTGCAGTAAGGTTACATAGAGGACATTCTTACCACAGGCTCGTGAAAGCCTTTGTCTACTAACCTTCCTAGATAATATATCACTGCCTTAAGGACCTAGACAGGGACCTGAATATTATCGCCACAACAGCCAACAAAGGAATTCGAGTCGTCATACTCAACACCAGCGACTACACCAAAATGGTGTGAGTCTTCAACGACCAGTCTATATACGAGCCCATCAAAATAACAATGGTTCTCAGCAGCGGCAGGAGGCAGCATCAACAGAGCTCCTGAGCTTGTACCAGTCCTCTGGGCTGGTACAAGCCTCATACGATGGCCTAATAGCAAGTACAGTAGGGTCCCGCTTTAGCGTTTTCCCTTACGATGTTCCGCTAATAGAGACATTTCAAATTATGACCACAACTCACTATACGGCTCCCCACCTGACACTTTAATATGCTCACTGCGCGCCTCCCAGTTTGTTTACATTCTCTGTGAGCTCCGCGCCATCATTCTCTGTGAACTCCACGCCATCATTCTCTGTGAGCTCCACGCCATCATTCTCTGTGAGCTCCGCGCCATCATTCTCTGTGAGCTCCGCGTTATCATTCTCTGTGAACTCCACGCCATCATTCTCTGTGAGCTCCGCGCCATCATTCTCTGTGAGCTCCACGCCATCATTCTCTGTGAGCTCCACGCCATCATTCTCTGTGAACTCCACGCCATCATTCTCTGTGAGCTCCACGCCATCATTCTCTGTGAGCTCCACGCCATCATTCTCTGTGAGCTCCACGCCATCATTCTCTGTGAGCTCCGCGCCATCATTCTCTGTGAGCTCCACGCCATCATTCTCTGTGAGCTCCACGCCATCATTCTCTGTGAGCTCCGCGCCATCATTCTCTGTGAGCTCCGCGCCATCATTCTCTGTGAGCTCCGCGCCATCATTCTCTGTGAACTCCACGCCATCATTCTCTGTGAGCTCCGCGCCATCATTCTCTGTGAACTCCGCGCCATCATTCTCTGTGAGCTCCGCGCCATCATTCTCTGTGAACTCCGCGCCATCATTCTCTGTGAGCTCCGTGCCATCATTCTCTGTGAGCTCCACGCCATCATTCTCTGTGAGCTCCGCGCCATCATTCTCTGTGAGCTCCACGCCATCATTCTCTGTGAACTCCGCGCCATCATTCTCTGTGAACTCCACGCCATCATTCTCTGTGAACTCCACGCCATCATTCTCTGTGAGCTCCGCGCCATCATTCTCTGTGAGCTCCGCGCCAACATTCTCTGTGAGCTCCGCGCCATCATTCTCTGTGAACTCCGTGCCATCATTCTCTGTGAGCTCCACGCCATCATTCTCTGTGAGCTCCACGCCATCATTAAGTCTGGAAACTTTAAAAAAAATTCAAGTGTTTTAAAGTTATTTCATATTTTATATATACTCTGATAATTATTCATGTGTGTACCAGTGCCTAAATAAACTTACTGTGCTGGCCTGCAGGTACATGTTAAAATCACTAAGAATGTCTTATTAGTCTTGAAGACACCATATTAATGTTGTGCCGAATAGGTAAAACTGGCGATTTTGGCTTAAATAGCAATGATCTTCTTGCCGGATAAGGCTAACAAAAATTTGTGCATGCAATAATTTCGCAAAAAATCATTCTGACCCCTAACGAAAAAAATATATTTCATTGTGTTTGTCTATTATTAAATTATTGTAAACTTATCTAAAATATATTTAGTTGGATTAGACTAAATTAAATTGTGTGCTTGTTATAATAAGGTTAGGTAAGTTTTCTAAGGTTCTTTTGGTGCAAAATTATTAATTTTTATACTAACATAAATGAAAAAAATATATCTTTAAACGTATAAGAGAAAATTTTAGAACGGACTTAATTTTAAATTAGTTATTGCTAACTGACCAATTTTACCTATTCTCCACGACATTAATAATGATACTAAGAATTATAATATACGCATCAATAATCCCTCTGAGGCGCATTAAGTGTTGTATATTACGTTAATATACACATTTTCATTATCCATGTATGATATTTTTTTCAAAATTATTGTGAAATTATGTGGGTAAATTTTACAGGCAGTGTCATGAATTAATATTTCACCCCCATAATTGTGAAGAAACTTTGGTACATCAAACAGTTTACTGATATTAATGTAGCTCAGTCAAGTGGGACTTTAAATTAAGGTCACCAGGTCACAATAATGTCCCTCCTTCATGCCCACCTTCTCAGTTCATCTCTCATTGACCTTAAGTAATTATTAGAACATATAGTTCTTAAAATTATTTGAACATTATAAGTGGACTGTATTTTGTAATATAATTTACTTGACTTGAGTAATTTGCTTGGGTAATTTTATATAAACACAAATCAATTGCATGATTAGAAAAGTATAAAGGACATTCAAGATTATTCACCAAATTAAGTTTTTGGTGTTATATCCTAATGTCGTATCAGTATCATATGTACACTGTTCCCACTTATACAGCTGGTCCCTTTGCGTGTGACGTCACGGTACCCGCTGACGTCAGAGGCTCAGCGCATGTGCACAGCCTCACATAAGCGGACTGCCTCACTTGCGTTAGACCTAGAGCGAGACAGACGGTGTGGCTGGACTCTCCTTCACTTACTGTAAATATACCGTAACCATCCAACAAGGAGTATCTTTGACCTCCTATATATCTCTCCCAAGACCCACACGACAAGTGGTGAACAGCGGTGTGCCGTAATTTTTATCGATTACGATGTTATAGAGAGATAGACTAGACAAGCAAGCAAACAGCCTCCAGACCGACCACGTTACCAGCTACTACATCAAAGAAGTCTACTTATCTACAGTATCTCCTGGTCAGCTAAGTGCCTTATTCGTTAATTGTGCTAAAACCTACGAGGGGTTGACCCGGGTTTTGCAAATTCTGTACGAGTAAGCCAGTGAGGGGAGAGTCCCATTCAAGCCAGTTAAGCCACCACCAGTTACGTCAGCCTAGGCTTAAGCCAGCTTCTACCTTGCTGTGCTAATTTGTCACAAGATTCCAAGCCAGTCAATCTGTGTGAAAATATTCTACTAAGCCAGCAAGCCACTCTGCTGTCTGAGAAGTAAGCCACGTGAGTTCACGCATTTATACCACCTTTGTACTCCAGTGTATTGCTGTTCTGTGTACAATACCATCCCCGTGGTATCCTGGGTTATTCAAGCCACCCTGGGTTAAGTTCATGTACACGGCGTAAGCCACAGGCGCACGCGGGAAGCGGGTGTAAGCCTAGCTACAACACCACCCTTGACCACGCCTTGACCACGTGCATCCACCCACACAAAGCATTAAGTGTGGATTATTTCACCCTTAACTGGGTCCTGCAAGCAGTTATTGGCTACGAAACAGGTCGAGCGTCCTGAGTGTGTTTCTTCTGAACTGTTGTGCCAACGGTACAAAGCCTCGGTTCGTAGTCCACCGGTTTATGCACATTACTTCATGTTATCAACGAGTAGACCAGACCACCAGCATCCACCACCATCCTCCAGCACCACGCTTCAGTCACCGATTTCCACCCTAGAGACATTTATTGTGTTGTTGTTTTATTTTTCAGATAATCTATAGACAATTTCGTGTGTTGAGACAATTTCTGCGAGTTACATAAATTTTTAGTTATCCTAGGAAGTGTTCTGTGTTAAATTAATTATTTGCCTTAATTTTTTGATTTCACTAGTATTGTCTCTTGTTAATTATTGCGTTATAATTTCTGTGAATTTCGTTGTGTTACTAAGTATGCAGTAAGTACAGTTTTGTTAAAGTTATCTTGTGTTCCAATATTCCACCAAGTAGTAATTTTTTAAAGATTTTAAATTTTTCCCCAGCATTGTCCATGTGTTGTTGAATTTTCTGTCTTGTTAATTATTGTGTTCCACCAAGTGTACTATCCCAGAGTTATTTTTTTTATTATCTTACCCTTGTTTGTTCATGTTTTAATTGTGTAATTAATTAATTTTGCTTGCCCCAGTAACTACATATTGTTTTCTCCTCCAAGCAATTATTTTTAACATTTTACCAGTAGTATTCCCTGCTAATTCTTATGTGTTGCAGTCAGTGTTACTTATTCTCATTGCACCCAATATTGTTTTGTGTACTTGTTCTTTTTGTATAGTGCTAATGTGCCTTCATTTTGCAGATTAGACAAATAACTTACTGAAGATATTATTTTGCTACAATAATTACTTGTATATAGTCAACAAGAGCATGACTTTTTATATACAGTAAGTTAACTGTTCTGTGCCTTGATGAGTATCTTCCAGCTGATGTAAGTGTTATTACCATTTTATTGTCATTAATTTTTCATTTGTTTTCATGTGTTGTTGAACAAATTCACTCTTAGTTTGTCTAAAGTCAGTGTTTTTAGTAAATTGTTCAGTAACTGTTGCATTGAGTTACCTTGCTTTGCTTGAAATTAAGAGTAAGAGTGTTCAAACTATTTTATTTCTAATATCTTTGTGCTGTGTGAAAATAATTTACCCCATTGTGAATTTTTTTCAATCAGTCATTCCTGAAATTGATTTTGTGTAAAGTAAATTCGCCAGTATTCACCTTGTTTTATCAATTTTGTTGTGTTTAACTGCTCAAGTAACTTGTCATTTCCTAGAGTAATAAGTAATATTCCAGTGAACTTCTAGTGATACAAGCAGTAAAGTTACTTTAATTTTTGCCAGTGAACAATTCTATCGAATTGTTTTATCAGATTGTTGCTATTGCCATAACCATTATTGAATTCTTTTAATTAATTGTGCATTTAATTATTTTATTGTGTTGCAATTTTGTTGATATTTGAAGAAGAGAAAACTCATTTTGCTGTTCAAGTTAAAGCTAGATTGTTTTATCTTAGTGTGTTGAATTTTCTTGCCAAGTCAATTTCCAGTGAGTTATCTTTTCTTTAGTGTTATTGTGCTATTATCCGTGTTACTCATGCAGAATAGTTAATAATTACTATCAGTTAAGCTATATTGTGCCATATACTTGTGTAAATTTTGCTTTCAATTCGATTCTCGTTTAATTGCTCAGTCATGTCTCAAGTAAATTCAAGTGATAACTGTGTGTTTTCTGCCAGTCAAGGCATTGAAGTTCTAGTAACCATGTGCGATAATATTGTGTGTATTGCCATTCAGCGCCATAATGATAATGCGTCAGTAAACAGCCCTCATAGTCCCTTAATGACTGAAAGACAGTCTCTAGCCTTTGAACAATGTGTTTGTTCTTCCAGCTTGTATCAGAGAATTGCCAGAGTGATGCGGAATGTGAAGTTCAGATTAGTTCTTGTAGAAAGTATGTGTTTTACTTGTTAACGTAGCCGAGCGGTCAAGGCACTAGTATTACTGTCACTCCTGTCTGGAATTCAGCCCCTACAATATCTTGCATGCAAGATAGCGTTCAGATGCCTAGGGTGCCGGAGGTATCCCGGACCGCCTTGAGTACTGAGTCTATTCTTGCAATGTTGCTAGTTCAAGTAGTAGTTCCTCTCCAGGGGACGCTTTGTTGAAGAAAGACTATTTGAATGAGTTATAGCATCTCTCGCTGATGCAAAAGCAATTGCAGAAAGCTGTTTCTGTTGCTAGTGTATTAACTAGAGTGCCAGTTGTTGTCCCTCGTGTTCCAGATAGTGTTCCTTCCAGTTGACAGTAAGCCTTTGCAGAGTAAAGTGTCGTGTGTCGAGTAATTCTTACCTGCAGTAAGAGATAGTGAGAGCCGTTCTCCTTTGCTCATACTTTGTGTCTTTGAGCTAACTATTTCAACCGGGGAGAGATCCATCCACTCCACCGAGCCTGTTCATTCCTTCAGTAGGAAAGTGATCATAAGTTGTGAGCTAAAGATAGAAAATCAGAAAATCCAGTTTAGAACCGAATTATTGACTGTGTGTTTTGTTATTAGATTTCCAGTATCTAGCAAGATTGTTGTGTGTTCAAGTTCTCTCTGAGTTCTGAGTTTTAACAGTATAACCCGTGTTAGCCGAGTTTATCTTTCCTGTTAAAAGTTCTTCCTTGTAAATATATTTATTCTTCCTCAGAACCCGCTGAGTGCATGAATACAGATTGATCGATCAAATTTGCAAATTGTAATTTATGTAATCCGTTATATCTAGATCCATTAAATTTCTCTTATGTACCATTAACTTAAGAAGTGCGAGAGTAAGATTAATCTTGATCAGTTCAAAGTTATAATGTGTTTGCTATTGTATAAATTCATCCAGTACCACCTGTCTGTTCAGTCTATAGAGTTGTATAGTATGCCGAGACGGCATACGATAACATGGCCGAGCTGTCGTATCAGTATCATATGTACACTGTTCCCACTTATACAGCTGGTCCCTTTGCATGTGACGTCACGGTACCCGCTGACGTCAGAGGCTCAGCGCATGTGCACAGCCTCACATAAGCGGACTGCCTCACTTGCGTTAGACCTAGAGCGAGACAGATGGTGTGGCTGGACACTCCTTCACTTACTGTAAATATACCGTAACAATCCAACAAGGAGTATCTTTGACCTCCTATATATCTCTCTCAAGACCCACACGACACTAACGCCTCCCTTTCAGTAGATTAGATTAGATTTTGCCATATCCATCCTGTGGACGGTAGCGCAAGAGCATATGGATACACAAAAGGCCTAGGCACAAGGCCCCAAAAGGGTTAACAATTGTACATTTAGATTTATATCTACATTTCACTTATCTGTTACAAGCAAATTTAGGAAATTTGCTTAGTATAACTGGTATTTTATTTCATGAATAAGATATCTTGACATGTCACATAGGTTATTATACTATCTCTATATTCCTCAATACGTGGACAATTAAGCACTTAGTTTGATCATCATCTGTGTGTCTCCCAAACTGTCAGAAGTACTTGTAGCCAAGCCTAAGTCTGGCCACTACAACATCAGTCAGTCTGTTCACATTGCAAGTTGCTCCATAAACATACTTATCTACATTCATGTTATCATAGTGGGTTATAGATCTACTCAGGCTTCTAACTGCATTCCTATCCCTTTCGGTAGGCAATTGATATTGGCCAATATAAATTAACATACCTGTAGTAAAAATTAATACACTGGGAGGTGTATATTACATGTAGTGTGAACTTCATCAGTTTCTGACGATACCGCTTATATTACACCTTAGTTAATTTCACTTGAAGATTCAACCGATTTCTAAATTCCTTGAAAGAAAACCAACAATACTTCTTAAGACAGCCACCCAGGCAGTACTCGCTCAGATTCAGTTTTCTTATCATGACCTCTCCTCTTGGGTCAAATAAAGAGCTGAGATGACCAGCAGTCACCTTTCCACCCCCGTGACCAACACTGACCTCTGCCATTTACACAACCCCTCCACTCAGTTGAAAGAACTCACTTGCCTCCTCACAAGTAGTTTGCGACTACAATTATTTATTCATATTTACATTACATTAACACTTCACATACACATTACTAATTATAGCACATATTGCTGCACACTAACAGCACCTTTCAAGGCAGCTGAAATTGCTGACCTAGAAAATGTACAGAGAACCTTCACGGCACACATAACTGCGATAAAACTCCTCAATTACTGGGAACGCTTGAATTTCCTCAACCTGTACTCCCTAGAACGCAGGCGGGAGAGATACATGATTATACATGACTTAGCAGACGATGCAACATCCCCCCAATGAAAAGCAGGGGTGCCACTAGCACGATAAGAGACAACACAATAAGATTCAGGGGCCCAAGACTGTTCAACTGCCTCCCAGAATACATAAGGGGGATTACCAATAGACCCCTGGCTGTCTTCAAGCAGGCATTGGACAAGCACCTAAAGTCAGTACCTGACCAGCCAGGCTGTGGTTCATACGTCGGTTTGAGTATGACCAACGTAACAGCCTGGTTGATCAGGCCCTGATCCACCATGAGGCCCATGAGGCCTGGTCACAGACTGTGCCGCGGGGTCGTTGACCCCCGGAACTCTCTCCAGGTATTTTCCACAATTATATAATAAAACGCTACATAAAAACATCATAAATATACCCCACAGTATAACTAATTTTATCTCTCCCCTAGCATATCTTCTTTTATTGTAACTGCTTTTACATAGTTAAGATACTTACCTGTTTTTAAGATAAGAACAGATTTCTTCGGATTTTTAACCCCGGAGGGTTAACCACCCAGGCTAACCCAAGAAAGTCAGTGCGTCATCGAGGACTGTCTGTCTTATTTCCATTGGGGTCCTTAATCTTGTCCCCCAGGATGCGACCCACACCAGGTGAACAAGGTGAACAAGACAACAGGTGTAAGGAAACACGTCGAAATGTTTCCACCCGCCGGGAATCGAACCCGGGCCCTCCGTTTGTGAAGCGAGAGCTCAAGCCACCAAACCACCGGGCCACTAATGGAAAAAATTCACTCTCTGACTTTTATGTGTTATCCTAGGTTCTCTACACATATGTTCATATATATGATATTCTATTTAATTGTATTTGTGTATACCTGAATAAACTTACTTACTTACTTATATACCTGAAAAAACTTATGTTTATCCAGCCGTCTTGTTGGAATGTCGGAAAGAATAACGTTTTCTCTAATTCAACACCAAAGAAAATGAGTGCAAAATAGTATTACTGGGGATAACTACAGAAAATTATTACTTTCGTATGCCTTCACTCTGAGTTTCATTTCTTCTGAAAAAGGTGTTACATGAGAATGGGAGTGTTGCTCTTTGTTTATTCTACTGTACCAACGTGGAAAAAACGTGTACACAATGTAAAGTGTTTGCATTATGGTATAAAACAAACGTGTATGAACTAAAACCAGACGCGTTCGTCTGTTTACATACTCCGCCTCTCTATCCTATCTTCTTTACTCGTTCACTCTCTTTCGTTTATTCGTTATATCTCGTTTACTCACCTCTCACCCTGTTAAGACAACAGATATTTTAAGGTAAGTAATGAGTGAACTGTATATGCATTTTATCGCTCTGAGATGCTTTAAATATCATAGTATATTAATTGTGGGTGGGGTGGCCAGGTGGTCTACCATACCTGGAGTATACCTGGAGAGACTTCCAGGGGTTAACGCCCCTGCGGCCCGGTCTGTGACCAGGCCTCATGTTGGATCAGAGCCTGATCAACCAGGCTGTTACTGCTGGCCGCACGCAGTCCAACGTATGAACCACAGCCTGGCTGGTCAGGTACCGACTTTAGGTGCCTGTCCAGTGCCTGCTTGAAGACAGCCAGGGGTTTCTTGGTGATCCCCCTGATGTATGCTGGGAGGCAGTTTAACAGTCTTGGGCCCCTGACACTTATTGTGTTGTCTCTCAACGTGCTAGTGGCACCCCTGCTTCTCATTGGGGGGATGTTACATCGCCTGCCGAGTCTTTTGCTTTCGTAGGGAGTGACTCTCGTGTGCAAGTTTGGTACTAATCCCTCGAGAATTTTCCAAGTGTATATAATAATGTATCTCTCCCGCCTGCGTTCTAGGGAGTACAGGTTTAGGAACTTCAAGCGTTCCCAGTAATTGAGGTGGTTTATCGCAGTTAAGCGTGCCGTGAAGGTTCATGCAGTTTGTTGTGATAAAAACACAGGCCTCATTTCTAGGCTATATTGAACACAAAATCCATGGTACATGTCTGCAACAGAAGAAAATACATCTAATGACTGCTGCTGCAGGACAGGTGATGTAAGGTGCATATGTCCTCAGAAAAGCTATAGCTACTGGCGACATATTTAAGCTTACCATGTAATCTGCATCACGAATGTATTTGTGTAAGAGCGAGACCACACGCCATGCTGGGCCATCGCCGTACTGTTTGTTGTTAAGGTTAGGGGCCCCCTGAGGTGGTGCCGTATTGTGTCCTGCTGCGGCTCTCCACAAGAGCGGTATCACTACAATCTCCCCCTTCTAAAATATCAGATACAGTAATCCTCCAAACGGTTAGGTGGGTGACGTGTACGTCCAGACCTTCGTAGCCCTTGAGCCTCTTCACCGGGTTCGGTATTTTCTAGCGGGGTTTGACTATCTACTGGAGCGGCATCCTCTATTTCAATAGGGGTAGCCTGAAAAGGCTTCCCTGGAGAAACCGAAGCATCTTTCGCAACATCTATTGGTGTATCTTGAGATTCCGCACTAACATTGGTTTCAACTGGGGCTTGGTGTCTTGTAGATACAGTAGTCTCTTCACCATTTTGGTAGCGAATGTGGGCATAATGCGGATTAGCTTGTAGGAGCTCTACCTCTTCCACTAAAGGATCCGTCTTGTTCATCCTACGGTGACTCTTCAGGAGAATGGGTCCAGGGTGACATAACCAGGTGGGCATGGAGGCTCCCGTAGAGGAACGACGTGAATAGTTGAAGAGTCTCTCATGAGGGTAGCATTAGTAGCTGTGCACAGCAATGATCTAATGAGTGAAGGGCATCAGGTAAGACAGTCTGCCAGTGTTGAACCGGTAGATTGCGAGATTTCAGTGTCATTGTAACTGACTTCCATATAGTACCATTGAACCGCTCCACTTGACCATTGCCTTGAGGATTGTAGCTTGTTGTTCTGCTGCAAGCAATCCCTTTGTTAGCCAAAAACTCATGAAGTTCATTACTCATGAACGAGGATCCCCTGTCTGAATGGATATAGGCCGGCATACCAAAAATAGCGAATAACTGGGAAAGACAACTGATGACAGTTGAAGCAGTCATATTTGCACAGGGGAACACAAAAGGAAACCTAGAATATTCATCTACTATGTTAAGGAAATACCTATTCTGGTTTATGCTTGGTAGAGGTCCTTTGAAATCTATATTCAGTCTCTCGAAAGGCTGGGTGGCTTTTATGAGATGAGTTTTCTCTGGCTGGTGAAAGTTTGGCTTGCACTCTGCACATACTCTGCATGATCTGATCACTTGTCGCACCTCTTCCACTGAGTAGGGCATATTCTTAGATTTAACAAAATGATACAGGCGTGTAACTCCTGGGTGACACAAGGCCTTGTGGAGCTCTGAGAGTGATTGCAAATCATGACATGCTGCTCCACAGTGGGACCTAGAGAATGCATCAGGTGAAATGTTTTCTTCACCCGGTCGATACAGAATATCAAAGTTATAACACGATAGTTCCATCCTCCAGCGTAATATCTTGTCATTCTTGATCTTACTTTTGTGCTTCTTGTCAAACATATACATCACGGACCGTTGGTCAGTCCTTACAGTGAAATGTCTGCCTGTTAAATAATGCCTCCAGTGGCGAACTGCTTCTATGATGGCCTGGGCTTCCTTTTCTACAGCAGCATAGCATTTCTCTGATCCTTGAAAAGTTCTTGAAAAGAAAGCAACGGGACGTCCTGCCTGAGATAGGACTGCAGCAATGGCAACTTCAGATGCATCCGTTTCCACCTCGAATGGTAGGGACTCATCAATGGCCTGAACTACTGAGTTTTCAATATCCTGTTTGAGAGTATAGAAAGCAGTTTCTGCTTCCTTTGTCACAGGAAATATCGTGGTAGCACTCAGTGGGCGAACTTTACTTGAATAGTTGTAGATCCACTGTGAGTAATAAGCAAAAGACCAAGAGTTCTTTGGAGTGACTTTTTGTCTTGGGGCATTGGAAGTTCCGTAGAGGTCGAAGTCTTTCAGGGTCTGGGGATATTGCACCTCCTTCCACCACATAACCAAGGATGTTAAGCCTTTTAGTGGAAAAAGTGCACTTTTCTTCATTGTAACTGATATTTTTCTTCTTGGCAGCTTCCAAAAACTTATCAAGGTTTGCATCTTGTTCCTCCTGGGTCTTGCCACAAATGGTAACATTATCTAAATATGCATAAGTTCCCATAAGTTGCTCTTCCTGAATGAGTGAATCCATAATTCGTTGGAAACAGGCTACCCCATTGGTAACCCCAAAAGGGACTCTGGTAAACTGATAGAGGCCGTCACTAGCCTGAAACGCTGTGTATGGTTTATCTTCATTCCTTATAGGGACTTGATGATAGGCACTTCGTAGATCAATTGTGCTAAACACATAGTACTGAGCAATTTTGTTCACTGTATCATCAATTCGAGGTAGAGGGTACCCATCAAGAAGTGTAAATTTGTTGATTGTCTCAGAATAGTCGATAGCCAGCCTCCGTTTCCTATAATCATCCTTGACAACAACGACCTGTGCACGCCACGGAGAATTACTTGGTTCTATAATACCCTCCTTCAGCAGCCTCTGAGTTTCTTTCTCAATGAACATCCTATCTTCATAAGAATAGCGGCGTGACTTAGCTGATATAGGATGACAATCCGCAGTAAGATTCGCAAACAGCTTTGGTGGGTCTACCCTTAAAGTGCTAAGACCACAGACAACGAGAGGAGGCAGTTCACCTCCATATGTTAAGGTAACACTACCATGACGCTTCTGAAAGTCCTGACCAAGGATCACATCAGAGCACAGTTGTGGCAGAACAGCTAAATGTACATCTTGATAATCCCTGTCATTAACTCTAAGGTTTACCTTACAAAACCCTAACGTCTGAATAGAGAGAGATGTTGATGCCATGGAAACGGTACCTGATGAGTGATGTACCTTCAAGGAGTGGCATTTAACTACGTCAAGGTTGATGAAACTCTCTGAGCTGCCACTGTCAATCAGACCATCTACTTCTGTTCCTTTGATGAACACTTTCACAACTGCCTTTGACAGTGAATTTGGAGCAGCCGCAGAAGTCACTGTTGCTAGAGTCGCCTGGTCGGAATGCATAGAAGCACTAGCTCTTGTTGATGTATTAGCACGACATACTTTAGCAAAGTGACCTTTCTTATGGCATTGATGGCACATTGCTTCACGAGCCGGACACTTTGGACGTGGATGTCTTGAAAACCACAAAGAAACACTTTGTGCCTGCAGCTGCTGTCACTGAAGCAGGTTCCACGGTAACCTCATTAAAAGAGTCTTGGTCGGGAGTTACAGCACTTACCACTCGAGAAGGCTGGGTAGTACTGTACACTTCAGAATTCTTCTGAGCTGAATCTAATGATCTTGCCTGGTCAAGGGTAGTGGCTAAGTCCAGAGTTTTATTCTCCAATAAACGCTGCCTTATTATTAGTGATTGCAGGCCACTGATAAAAGCATCCCTGATGGACTCTTCACAATACTGAGAAGCTGTCACCGCTCGGAAGTTACAGTCCTTACCTAATATTTTCAATGCTTGAAAGTATTCCTCTAAGGATTCACCAATCTGCTGGCGGCGAGTTGCAAGACGATATCGTGCAAAGGTTTCATTTGTGGGCTTAATATACTGAGACTTGAGGGCATTGATAGCATCTTCATAGGTATTACACTCAGAAATAACCTCATAGATTTTAGGTGACACAAAGTTGATGAGCAGGCTTAGTTTATCTAGATCTTCCTGAGGAAAGGCTCTCAAGAAGTTTTCGAAAGTCTTAAACCAGTGCTTCCATTCCTGAGCAGCCGTTGATACACTGGGGTCAGAGTCTAGCCTCTCAGGTTTCAGTAAACGCTCCATTTTGCTGTGTAGTCTAGCTCAGAATCGTCACCAGGTAGCCCAGGATATTTGTGTTCAATAAATTGTTGTGATAAAAACACAGGCCTCATTTCTAGGCTATATTGAACACAAAATCCATGGTACATGTCTGCAACAGAAGAAAATACATCTAATGACTGCTGCTGCAGGACAGGTGATGTAAGGTGCCTATGTCCTCAGAAAAGCTATAGCTACTGGCGACATATTTAAGCTTACCATGTAATCTGCATCACGAATGTATTTGTGTAAGAGCGAGACCACACGCCATGCTGGGCCATCGCCGTACTGTTTGTTGTTATTGTTAGGGGCCCCCTGAGGTGGTGCCGTATTGTGTCCTGCTGCGGCTCTCCACAAGAGCGGTATCACTACACAGTTCTTGATGAACACGGAGTTTCATGAGTCTGGGCCTGGAGCGGAGTGCATGGGCATGTCATTTATGCCTTTTCGAAGTCATTTGGCGTCAGGGTAATGTCAGATAGGCATGCATCTGCCAAGTTATGTGGCACTCTCATAAAAAATTCATTTAGGTCTTCGACTTTCAGTCTGGTTAGCGGCTCGCTAAAAACTGAGTCATACTGGGACTTTAGTAACTCACTCATTTCCTTGCTGTCATCTGTGTAGGACCCATCCCGTTTAAGTAGGGCCCAATACTGGATGTTGTTCTCGACTTTGATTTGGCATAAGAAAAGAAATACTTTGGGTTTCTTTCAATTTCATTTATGGCTTTTAGTTCTTCCCGCGTTTCTTGATTCCTGTAAGATTCCTTTAGTTTTAATTCGATGTTTGCTATTTCTCTGACCAGCGTCTCCATACGTATTTCAGATATATTGGCCTCTTGTAGTCGCTCCGTTATTCTCTGCCTTTGCCTGTATAGGGAGCGCCTCTCTCTTTCTAGTTTACATCTTCTCCTTCTTTTCCTTAAGGGAATTTGCCTTGAGCAAACCTCAAGTGCCACAGATTTAATTTGTTCTAGACATAGGTTAGGATCCGTGATGCTTAGGCTATCTTCCCAGTTTATATCATTTAGGACTTGGTTTACTTGGTCCCAACTTATGTTTTTGTTATTGAAGTTGAATTTGGAGAAGGCTCCCTTGCGGCTGATCATATTTTGTCGATCTGGGGCTCCCCGCATATATGTCTGGACCTCTATTATGTTGTGATCTGAGTCTTACAATAAATACTACTCATCTCACCCTACATCAAGACTACAACTATTTTAAGGTAAGTAATGAGTGTACTGTGTGTGTATATTTTTTATTGTTTTTTAATACCTAGTTATATTGCTAACTTAATATATGTTAGTGTAAACTTGTAATATGGAGTTCTGCTTTCCGGCGATGTCCGTTTGCCTGCAGTAGCCTGGAACCTAAGCTGCCGTATAAGTGGGGCCCTACTGTAGTATAGCACTAACATATATTGTTACCCAAAATTATATAAAACTGACTGTGGATATCTACAACTTAACAAAATAGGCGACCAAAGGAGAACTGCACTGCATACCAAACATCAACTCTGCTGCCAGACGAATAAACAAACCAAACTCCGTGCATCACCCATTTATTAACTAATACCACCCATTTATTAACTAATACCACCCATTTATTAACTAATACCACCCATTTATTAACTAATACCACCCATTTATTAACTAATACCACCTATTTATTAACTAATACCACCCATTTATTAACTAATACCACCCATTTATTAACTAATACCACCCATTTATTAACTAATACCACAAATTTATTAACTAATACCACCCATTTATTAACTAATACCACCCATTTATTAACTAATACCACCCATTTATTAACTAATACCACCCATTTATTAACTAATACCACCCATTTATTAACTAATACCACCCATTTATTAACTAATACCACCCATTTATTAACTAATACCACCTATTTATTAACTAAACTGCTGGTTTGTTGTGCTCACCATATCCATCCAATGGACGGTAGCGCAACAACATATGGATACACAAAAGGCCTAGAAACTAGGCCCCAAAAGGGTTTCCAGGAGTATATCTGAATTTGTATCTACAGTTCACTTACATGTTACAAGCAAATTTAGGAAAATTTCTTAATATATGTGGCATTTATGTTAACAAAGATTTGTAAGCTACCACTTGAATACAGTAAGATATTTCGTCTTCATGATGGGACATTCATAAATAACTTCACTAAAGAACTGAGATACATTGACTGGAACACAGACCTTAACAATGACAGGTGCGTTGATGTATGAGTTGAAAGTTTTCTACAACATTACCTGGAGTTTACCTGGAGAGAGTTCCAGGGGTCAACGCCCCTGCGGCCCGGTCTGTGACCAGGCCTCATGTTGGATCAGAGCCTGATCAACCAGGCTGTTACTGCTGGCCGCACACAGTCCAACGTACGAACCACAGCCTGGCTGGTCAGGTACAGACTTTAGGTGCCTGTCCAGTGCCTGCTTGAAGACAGCCAGGGGTTTCTTGGTGATCCCCCTGATGTATGCTGGGAGGCAGTTGAACAGTTTTGGGCCCCTGACACTTATTGTGTTGTCTCTCAACGTGCTAGTGGCACCCCTGCTGTTCATTGGGGGGATGTTACATCGCCTGCTGAGTCTTTTGCTTTCGTAGGGAGTGACTCTCGTGTGCAAGTTTGGTACTAATCCCTCGAGAATTTTCCACGTGTATATAATAATGTATCTCTCCCGCCTGCGTTCTAGGGAGTACAGGTTTAGGAACTTCAAGCGTTCCCAGTAATTGAGGTGGTTTATCGCAGTACCCCAGAGGCTACAAATGGGACGGGGAAAAGGGAGGGTTTGGAGGGGGGAGGAAAGGGAAAAGGGGGGATGGGGAATATGGGATAGGGAAAGGAGGATTGGGAGGGGTAATTTGGTACGGTCTGAGGAAGAAGACCAAGAGTCTCTTCACCACACCAAGGAGCCCCCGTTGAAGAGGCTCGATATTGGAAATTTTTGATAACTGTTTAATACCTTCCAGAAAGATATTCCTCTATATTCTATTTTATCTGTTATTTGTAAGGGGTTGCAAGGTATAACGGAGGGAACCAGAAAGGCAATCTTCTAGGCAGAACGTCGCATATAACGAGGTGAGCCTAGTGGCAAATCACTTATCTGCTTTGTTTTTAAATATTTATCCTTTGTAATAATAATATCATTAGTTTACATGAGTTTTTCTTTTTTTTGGTAATTAAATTTGAAAGGTCCTTAAAATATACTTCAAGGTCTCTTGTTCAGCCTTAATGTAATTAATGCAGTAGAGAAGCTACGATCCACATATTAATTGATTATTAGTCCAACAGCGATATGGGGATATGTCCAGACCAGGGCTGTAGAAGAACATAGTTCAGTGCAGACTGCTTACATGTAAGTTCCTCTAGGAAAAGGTTTAATAAACAAAAATTTATTAGACTGATTATACATGGAAGTAATACCTTAATCAAAAAAGTGAGTAAAGGCCTCTTCAAAAATTCTCCACATTACTTTACGAAAAGTTTTAGAATAAGATATTTAGGTGCTTATTATTAACAATGATTTCAGAAATATTTATAAAGACATCATAGATTGCCTTGCTCTTTATTCGTCACTTACAGTAACCTCTCTGACCATAGTGCTGGTCTACCATCCATCAAGGTTTTCAATATAAATTTACCAATTCAACACTGTTTTTTTCCTCTCAAACCCAAGAAAATCAACATGGTGTATTATTTTTTTTAACTTACTCCACTATAATGATATATACGATTTTGGTCGTAAGAAGTCAAATGAGAACTGAAAACTTTAGAAAACTACATTAATTCATTGACTTCAGACACTATTAATGAAAATGTTTCAATCCTCGGATACTGATCACTTTACATACAATAAATGTATTGGAAGAGATCAAGGTTCAATAAGTAGTAGGTTCGCCACTGCTGTCCCCACCCGGGTCTCTCCCAGATAGTAACCTGGCAGATCAAGGTTCAATAAGTAGTAGGTTCGCCGCTGCTGTCCCCACCCGGGTCTCTCCCAGATAGTAACCTGGCAGATCAAGGTTCAATAAGTAGAAGGTTCGCTGCTGCTGTCCCCACCCGGGTCTCTCCCAGATAGTAATCTGGCAGATCAAGGTTCAATAAGTAGTAGGTTCGCCGCTGCTGTCCCCACCCGGGTCTCTCCCAGATAGTAACCTGGCAGATCAAGGTTTAATAAGTAGAAGGTTCGCCGCTGCTGTCCCCACCCGGGTCTCTCCCAGATAGTAACCTAGCAGATCAAGGTTTAATAAGTAGAAGGTTCGCCGCTGCTGTCTCCACCCGGGTCTCTCCCAGATAGTAACCTAGCAGATCAAGGTTTAATAAGTAGAAGGTTCGCCGCTGCTGTCTCCACCCGGGTCTCTCCCAGATAGTAACCTGGCAGATCAAGGTTCAATAAGTAGTAGGTTCGCCGCTGCTGTCCCCGCCCGGGTCTCTCCGAGATAGTAACCTGGCAGATCAAGGTTCAATAAGTAGTAGGTTCAGATGAATGGTTCAGAGAACCGACAAGTTATAAATTAGACACATATGCAACATTTGGGTATCTTTATTGAGGAAACGTTTCGCCACACAGTCCAACCTTTGGACGAAGACCTACTTCGACTAGTGGATGGTACCACTATGACCCCGCCTCCTGCTGCTTCACCTCACCTAACTACAGTATATAAGCCACCTCTACGGACATATGCTGTCATTTCTACAAGATTGATGGACTGAACACATCGACTCCAGGCCGAGGGACTGATTACCTCAAAACTCCTACTCTCCTTACACCTTTCTACTTTGTATTGGACTGATGAAGCTACTGTGTGGCGAAACGTGTCCTCAATAAAGATACCCAAATGTTGCATATGTGTCTAATTTATAAGTAGTAGGTTCGCCTCTGCTGTCTCCACCCGGGTGTCTCCCAGATAGTAACCTGGCAGATCGGGTTCAATAAGTAGTAGGTTCGCCGCTGCTGTCCCCACCCGGGTCTCTCTCAGTGTTACATTATCAGTGTTACACGTAACTTCATTTCTGTATTCTGTATTGGCTGAGGGGCAGATCAAGGTTCTTCTTCTTCTTGTTGTTGATTTGCCGAGACTCTCCCAGCCCGGGCCTTGTAAAAGTTGTGGCCCGGCCTTGGTTCCCTTTCTCGGGAGTATCTCAGACTAACGTCTGCCATGGGAGGAGGTACGTGGGACCTCCTCATCTGTGGAACCAACGGTCCCCAGGCCTAGCCACATTCCCCGCCCTCACGGGGCTCGTAGGGAGAAGCTAGGCCCATCTTTGGTCTGCCATCTTCCCTGCCCCAGGGGAGCTAAAGGGAATAGCAGTCTTGTGAGCCGCAGGTGAAAGCAAGCTCTGGCTCAGGCACCTACCCTGCCCTAGAAGGGCTAGGCATGGTGTCAATGATCAAGGTTCAATTGCCGAGACATTTTCAGTAAAGGTTTCCTACGTAAATGCATTGTGTCCATTTCGTTATACAAAATTATTTTAATTTAAATCTATGAAGCACGTGTTTACAGCTAATCAAGAAGTTTATAAACATCTAGATTAGCTGTTTTCCAAACACAATCATTCCTCGAATGTAGAATAATTTTAATAAATGAAAAATAATATTTTATGTGGATTAGTAGAATCCGTCCTAAGGATAGACCATTGTTTTATCAACACTGATAATAGATAAATTAATCTCAACATTGATGTTATTACTGTTTCAATTTTCTTCCTCACATTAACTTCCCACTCTACACTTCCTTTTAAAAATATTTTTATCTATTTTTATGCTTTTAATAATCGCCATCTCATTGCTTGTAATCTTAAGTAATCCATTATCAATGCCAAATGTTATGTTTTTGTTACTCTTTTTCATTTCTTACACTTTTGCTTTGCAAAATATTTTTTTATTTAACAGCACTTTTAAATATTCAACTAATCACTTTTTGCCTTAACATAAAAATCCATATTACAGCCATACACATCATCAATTATCCTAATACATACACATTACAACTTCAAACACTAATACTAAATCCCTATGAATCCACTTTACAATGTGTGCGGTAAGCACTAACAGCTTGATTGATCAAGCATTCATTCAACAAGTCAGGACTGACACTGGGACATGAAGGAGTTGATCCCAGGAGAAAATGAGAGATAAACAACTTGAACAATATCTATCATACTTGTATTAATAGCTAGCACATCCTAATGTATCCATACATCATCTTTATACATCTCCACATTCTTGGATCTATACTGTAATGTCATGTTAGGTAAAAATATGGAAATATACAATATTATACATAAATTTCCACCTACGGAAACAACAGGTGCAGGAGCCAGTTGAACACGATCCACCAGTTTTCCGTAAATATTTTGCCATCAGTTCATAGATGTGCAATCTAGACCCACTTAGTAAAAGAGGAGCTTTAAGATCCTGGTAACCATACTGTTGTGTGTCCACATATGTATACTGAAGGTCCTCTTAGCTATATTGTTAGCTACATTTAAATGAGTTTTCAAGGTTCCTGTATTATTATTGTTATTTGAGTAAAGATCCGTGTATCACATTATGCTCATTCATGTGTTTTACAGATCCTGTATCAGTATTGATACTTATGGGTATGTTCCCAATGTCAGGGCAACGCCTTCCTCCTGAACAAAAGAATGAAAAAATTAATAATGAATAAGTTGAGGAATAATAACTAAGATAATTATCTACGGATTATAATTAAAATTAAGTAAAATAAAATTCGCCGCTGTTGTTCCAGTATGATGTTGAGACAGAAGTATCTTATGTCCAGGATGGTCTTCTGTGCTGTTTTAGAAGAAATGGTGTTGATTATTCTGGGTGGTCGTGTTCGTCCGATGTTCTGGAAATCCTGTCAACGCTTGGTCGCAGTACCACAATTCAGATTTCATAGAAATAAGGAGTCAATATGTCCCAATATGACCAGTTGATGGGGATTTCGTTGCAATAACTAGCGTCTACCTGGTTAACATAAGAACATAAGAAAGGAGGAACACTGCAGCAGGGCTGTTGGCCCATACTAGGTAAGTCCTTCACATTCCATCCAACTAACAAGATATTTGTTCAACCCAATCTTAAATGCTACACAAGAAAGAGCTTTGATAATTATATTTACCCATGTGCAATTCTCACTCAAATCCAACCCGTCTCACTCATGAATTTATCCAACCTAAATTTGAAAATACCCAAGGCCATAGCTTCAATAACCCTACTAAGCAGACTGTTCCACTCATCAACTACCCTATTTCCAAACCAATACTTTCCTATATCCTTTCTAAATCTAAACTTATCTAATTTGAATCCATTATTGCGGGTTCTTCCCTCATTCTTCAGTGGTGGACCTGACTTAACTCAGTGAAGACGTGTCTTGTGTGCTCTCTGTGAATCTGAAGAAGATGTCCTCTCTTGAGCTACTCTACCAGCAGCTGAAGGAAGAACTGAGGGTAGCTAAGCTTGAGATACAGCGACTGACTGAGGAAAACAAGAGGATTCGTAGTATAAAGTCTGAATTAACACATACAGAGTCTGTCTGGATAGAATTTTCAGAGGGGTGTGAAAAACTGATTTTAGGCGTGATTTACCGTCCTCCAAACTTAGATAGGGAACAAGGGAGACTACTTTGGGAGGAAATTGTTAAGGCCACAATGCACGATAACGTAGTAATTCTAGGGGACTTTAACTTTAGTCAGATTGATTGGAATTTCTTGACAGGGAATTTAGAATCTAACGACTTTTTAGAAGTAGTTCAGGATTGCTTTTGAAGCAGTTT
>WNWK01026063.1:0-27830 GCA_009830355.1 Cherax destructor
CCCATAAGCCACTTGTGAGCCTGAGAGGAGTACTCAGTGTCGGTGTCAACAGTGCTTGCCAGGGGGGCAGCTTACAAGGAGGCAGTCCAAAGACAAATTTCCACACTGATTAAACATGGGGGAATTTTATGTCCATTGCACATTGTCCAGCGCTTTTGAAAATTACTAATGAGTTTCGAGTATTATTAAAATCGGAACTAAGCGCTAAACCCACAAGGGTCATACAACTGGGTTTCGAGTTATACAGTATTTTTGAGAGAAATCCTTAGTCGTGATATATATTAAAAATAAAAGAAAAACTAATTGGTGTGATAAGAATCATAAAATATTTACATAACTATGTATTGCATTTACGGTTTGCTTCATGAATGGAGGTTATTAATAGCCAGTTAATGGTTAGGTTTTTTGTTAAGGCTGATCACAGCGAAAATAAAACCAGCTGTATTAGTTTACATAGTTTGCCTGAAATGCATTGCAAACTAGTGGCTGTGTACACCAATATTTTATTACATGTAAACAATATTTTCTGCCATATAAAGAAATTGTATTTGTAAAAAGTCTGAATGGGGGAAAATTAGGTAAATTTTTATTTAGGCCTATTGCCCACTTTTATTTTTTGTTTATAACTTTCTCGCATAATAATATATGTGTAAATTAACCTAGCATAACCAAATTAACTGAAATTAATATTCCGTTACGTTACATAAAATTACAAATACAAATGTTCATTTCTCTGTAAAGATTACAATGTGTGGTTTACATATTATGATATATTGGTTATAATGTGTGGTTTACATATTATGATATATTGATTACAATGTGGGGTTTACATATTATGAAATACTAATTATAAAGGCCACTATCATGCCTAGCATGACTAGGCATTTCGGGCAGACTAATAATAATTCTTATGTATATATCAGTCATAAATATTAGCTAGAAAGGCAATATTTAATTAATATATTAGCCACATGTATTTATCACATGTATGTATAGTTACATAGATACTTTGTTAGGAATATATACAATTTTTTTTAAGAGATGTATCTGGTAACTGTGAGTTCCAGTCTCCAGCTGTGATACAAGAACCTCCAGTGTTGAGTGACCTCCACCTCTAGTGACCTCCCACGCCGCTACCTCCTGCTCAACCTCCAGTGTTGAGTGACCTCCACCCCTAGTGACCTCCCACGCCGCTACCTCCTGCTCAACCTCCAGTGTTGAGTGACCTCCACCTCTAGTGACCTCCCACGCCGCTACCTCCTGCTCAACCTCCAGTGTTGAGTGACCTCCCACGCCGCTACCTCCTGCTCAACCTCCAGTGTTGAGTGACCTCCCACGCCGCTACCTCCTGCTCAACCTCCAGTGTTGAGTGACCTCCCACGCCGCTACCTCCTGCTCAACCTCCAGTGTTGAGTGACCTCCACGCCGCTACCTCCTGCTCAACCTCCAGTGTTGAGTGACCTCCCACGCCGCTACCTCCTGCTCAACCTCCAGTGTTGAGTGACCTCCCACGCCGCTACCTCCTGCTCAACCTCCAGTGTTGAGTGACCTCCCACGCCGCTACCTCCTGCTCAACCTCCAGTGTTGAGTGACCTTCCACGCCGCTACCTCCTGCTCAACCTCCAGTGTTGAGTGACCTCCCACGCCGCTACCTCCTGCTCAACCTCCAGTGTTGTGGAAAATATTGGTATTTTCCGAAAGTTGTAATTGATAAACTTTCCAATATGAACAGATATCCTTAATGTACCGCTGGTACATGGGGGTATGTAATAGAGAACCATCATACCAGCGGGGAGGAAGCGGGAAGAGGCTGGGCAGGGAGGAGGTAGAGGGGGAATGGGAGTGAACAGGGAGCCTACCGACCCGAGATCAGGTGGTGAAATGGCCTGTCGAATTTGGAGACTCCGCCCACCAAATCGGATTTAATTACCTCCTTTCGTAATGTGGAGGAATATCCAGTGACGCGGGGAATATCAAGCGGGACAATCGGTCCAGGAGGTCCAGTAATCGGACAATAATTGTGAAATAAGGTGCCGCCTTCGAGTGACGCGGCCATAGGCCTATTTGAACTGAGTGAAATGACCATACGGCAGGATAAAGTCGTAACCCTGATGCTGGAGAGTTCATCTTAGAAGAGACTGAAATATATTCGATGAACTTTGGGAAATGGTGAATATAGTGAAACCGAGTTGTAAATAATCAGGGGTTGATTGTACCGGGCGAGGTTAGCTTGGGTACGCCATACCCCGACCGCCATATTGGACGCGGTTGAAATGAACTAACATATCGCAAGTTATCTACTCGAAATTCAAGTATCGAGACTGTGAATGTGTATAAACTAGTGGGGCATTAAGCCGGGATATACGTAATATGTAAAGTTATACGTATAAACAGTACAAAAGGTCGGATTAGTGAGAGGATCTGATTCGCTACCCCGACCAACCACATGTTAACTAACGCTTGGTCTCGTGGGCGTATAAGAGTGCACGGAAATTAACCTTCCTTGACTCGACGAGACAGCTACTACCATCGCGATCGAATCAGATCGCAGGAGGACGTCAACAACGGAACGACTCCCTCATCTAAAGCTAAGTACTCTGCTTGCAACTTTGTTATTGGCCAATGATATTGTTACGCACAGTAGATGTACTTTAGCTAGGTCAACGATCTACGATACACCGCTATGATGCTGTTAATTAGGTGAGTGTTGGTCATGTTAATTTAACTGTGTGTTCTCTACCTCTTCTCCTGATTGATCAGTTGTCTAATAACCAATACAGTCCACTTAAATTTAACATAACATAACTATAATAAATGATCTTCTCAGATTTATTTATACTGGTCCAGAGTGCAGTGGGCTAACGAGAATATTGAAGGTACCCCCTCGGTGCGGCCAGGAGCGGGTAAAGTTCTCACATACCTTAAAGGGAATGACTGTGGTAAAATTATACGAGTCTGTCATCTCCCTGGGAGTTTGTTTATTGCTAGTGGCGGTGTCCCAGATAGACTTATCTCTCACAATTCCCCACAAGTGTTGAGTGACCTCCCACGCCGCTACCTCCTGCTCAACCTCCAGTGTTGAGTGACCTCCACCTCTAGTGACCTCCCACGCCGCTACCTCCTGCTCAACCTCCAGTGTTAAGTGACCTCCACTAGTGACCTCCCACGCCGCTATCTCCTGCTCAACCTCCAGTGTTGAGTGACCTCCCACGCCGCTACCTCCTGCTCAACCTCCAGTGTTGAGTGACCTCCCACGCCACTACCTCCTGCTCAACCTCCAGTGTTGAGTGACCTCCCACGCCGCTACCTCCTGCTCAACCTCCAGTGTTGAGTGACCTCCCATGCCGCTACCTCCTGCTCAACCTCCAGTGTTGAGTGACCTCCACGCCGCTACCTCCTGCTCAACCTCCAGTGTTGAGTGACCTTCCACGCCGCTACCTCCTGCTCAACCTCCAGTGTTGAGTGACCTCCCACGCCGCTACCTCCTGCTCAACCTCCAGTGTTGAGTGACCTCCACCTCTAGTGACCTCCCACGCCGCTACCTCCTGCTCAACCTCCAGTGTTAAGTGACCTCCACTAGTGACCTCCCACGCCGCTATCTCCTGCTCAACCTCCAGTGTTGAGTGACCTCCACCTTTAGTGACCTCCCACGCCGCTACCTCCTGCTCAACCTCCAGTGTTGAGTGACCTCCACCTCTAGTGACCTCCCACGCCGCTACCTCCTGCTCAACCTCCAGTGTTGAGTGACCTCCACTAGTGACCTCCCACGCCGCTACCTCCTGCTCAACCTCCACTGTTGAGTGACCTCCACCTCTAGTGACCTCCCACGCCGCTACCTCCTGCTCAACCTCCAGTGTTGAGTGACCTCCACCTCTAACAATGCTACCCGCTGCCCAACCTGTGATGGAGTGATCTTCAACGCCGCTAGTGGCTTTAATACCCATTGCCCAACCTCCACCTCCAGCCCCCATAACTGCTGTCCAACCTCCACCTTAAACTACCTCTAACGCCTATACCCGGTGCCCAGCCTCCAGTGTTGAGTGACCTCCACCTTGAACCACCTCCAGTGCTGCAACATGAGCCAACTGTTCTCCACCTCACCACCATTGCATGGATATATGACGCTACAGTACCTTGGAGACGTCACAACCCTCCCTCCCTCCACCACCACTCCACCATGGAGGCCTGGCTCTCTTACACTACCTACAACACAATAACTGTCATGGAAAACCTACTCTCCTCCACCACTAAAACCAAGATTATCACCACCATCAGAACTACCACCATCACTGTTGTCACTGACACCACCACTACCATCACAACTACCACCAACACCATCAGCGCTACAAACACCACAACCACCACCATCAACACTACTGGCATCAGCCCCCAACACCGTCACTACTATCATTCTCTCCACTCCACTGACACTACCATCCCCTCCACTTCCAACACTTCTGCCGCCCTTTCCATCACTACTACCACCAATACAGCCACCCCCTCCACCACTACAGCCATCCCCTCCAAGACTACAGCCACCCTTTCCACCACTGCAACAACCCCATCCACCTCAGCAGCCATCCCTTCCAACTACCACAACAACCATCCCCTCCACCACTACACCCACTGTAAGTCATCCCCTCCACCACTATAACCACCGCAAGTCATCCCCTCCACCACTACAACCACCGCAAGTCATCCCCTCCACCACTACAACCACTGCAAGTCATCCCATCCACCACTACAACCACTACAAGTCATCCCCTCCACCACTACAACCACTGCAAGTCATCCCATCCACCACTACAACCACTACAAGTCATCCCCTCCACCACTACAACCACGCAAGTCATCCCCTCCACCACTACAACCACTGCAAGTCATCCCATCCACCACTACAACCACTGCAAGTCATCCCCTCCACCACTACAACCACTGCAAGTCATCCCATCCACCACTACAACCACTACAAGTCATCCCCTCCACCACTACAACCACTGCAAGTCATCCCCTCCACCACTACAACCACTACAAGTCATCCCCTCCACCACTACAACCACTGCAAGTCATCCCCTCCACCCCAGCCCAGGAACCATCCCTTCCAGTGAGTAAGACAACATCAACATTTAATTAAACACTGTACTGTATACTGTATTGTAGTTTTATTACTTAATTAATAAGTCCTCGACCCACGAAATCGTACTGACACGATTGCAAACAAACCATACCACGGGTGGGGTTCGAACCCCACCCGTGGTATGGTTTAATAAGTCCTCTTTCTTCAGTTTCCAACTGCGGATTTTTGTTATCAATATTGCGATTATAATATTTTTTTATCTAATATTTTATGTACTTTTATGACTATATAGATTATCATGTCTCCATGATATCAGTCATTGTGGGCTCAAGTGCTTTCAGACTTTCATTATCTTATAGTTCTTTAAACTTTTTCTAACTTATTCATGTTTTTTTCAGATGTGGGCACCACACCACCACTACATATTCTAGTTTTGGCTTAAAATATATACTGCAAAGAGCTTTTTGAGCATTTCCCCATCCATATATTCGAAAGCTATTTTATAACTTGCCAGAGTAGAATATGACTATCTCATAATTTCATTTATATGATCTTCTGGTGACAATTTTTTGTTATTAACTTCTAAAAAACCCACCCATTCAGTGGTTTGTTTACAATCGTATTATTATTTCGTGAGTGTCTCGCTGACAGTTTTAATATTTTATTATCACACGTGTATTCATTTCTGGCTTCTTTACATCTCTGATATATTACCCTGGACTAACTTGCTTTCTATATTGTGTTAGAAATACTCGGCATGACTATAGGCTTTCTCTATGATCAACTAAATGTCGTCCATCTTGGTACAAGCGTATGATGCTGAAATAATATTCTTATTATTGTTGTCCTCTGTTTTCCATAGGTCTGCAGCACTTTCCATTGAGCCAGTCTTTAATATTTCTTCTATTACCTAACTTTGGAATAAACTTCACTGTATTACTAACTTCATAAATATTACATAATTCTTTGTATATATTATTTATATCAGTCTCTTGTAATTTGTAAATTAATATCGAGTTGTTTCAGACATGGTATTGAAAGTAAGTTTATTTAGGCACAGGCACACATAAGTACAATTATTATACATAGTGTAAATTACTTAAGATAACCCAAAAAGGGTCAGACAAAGTGACTTACTTCCACTGGGGTTCTTGTTCCATGGGCACAGATAGCGCCCAGATAGTGTTATTTTTCTATATTGTTTTATATATTAAAAGTTAGTACATGTTAAGCTGTTAAGAGCAACACTTACACTTAACGACCGAAGCATCGGTAAGATGGGGAAGGAAGAAGGATGGAAATACTGGAAAAGGATGGGATGGTGGAGGAGAGGAAGGTAGGAAAGATCAGTGGCCCAACCACTGTGGAGCAAGTGGCACTATTGCAGGTGTTGATGGAGAGGTGTGGTGGACGGTGGTACATGGCTCCCAGGAGCGAAGAGGGCGGCTCAGTAGGCAGGAATAGTTGAGAAGGCAGTCACACTGTACAGTGATGTATTGGCAAGGAGATTACTGGAGCTTGGAGGCGGGAGAAGCAGTGTAGACATTACAGTGTCTGGTCAGTAGGAGAGCCATTCACAAGAGACTTTAATTTTTTTCTTGTGATGAAGTAAAGTTCAAAACGGAGTATACTTGGTTTGCTCTTTGACTGTCGTATAGTAGGAGCAACAAAACACAGCCTAAATCTTCTTAACACTCGCAGTTTTTTTCAGTTTTATGCATGTGACATCACTGCAGCATCATGAGAGGGCACTCTTCAGAGTGGAGATGAACTGACATCACTGCAGCATCATGAGAGGGCACTCTTCAGAGTGGAGATGAACTGACATCACTGGAGATGGGAAGTACAGTGTCTGCACTCTGAAGGTTAGTTTAATATATCTTTATTAAGCACCCCATACCCATTCTGTGGGCGGTAGTCAAAAGATTAAAGAGGTACATAATGGGTCCAGGGACTGGGCCTCAAAGTTTTGATAGCTGAGCAAGTTACAAAGATAATGAACTCAGGTAGATTTGGTCACAATCATGACAAGTTACAAAGGTATTTACAGATTATAGAGGTATATAATGGGTCCAGAGACTGGGCCCCAAAGTTTTGATAGCTGAACAAGGTACAAAGGTAATGAACTCACAAGTTTCAAAGGTAATGAAACATGTAAGTAAATTTACTTACTTACGTTTATACATGGTTACAATCATGAACAAATTATAAAGTAATGAGCAATTCACTAGTCTACACCCGGTCACAACTGTAATGAGTTCTTGGTGCAAATATTAATTATTGGGTCACACACACACACACAGTGTAGTAATGCTTTAAGGAGGGGTGTTAATGTTGCAGTTTTATAACTCTAGTGTAAGCACCCCTTTGGCAATACAGTGATGGAGTGAATGATAATGAAAGTTTTTCTTTTTCGGGCCACCCTGCCTTGGTGGGAATCGGCCGATGTGTTAATAAATAAAAATAATACACTTGGAAGATCCTGGAGGGATTGGTACCAAACTTGTACACAAAAATCACTCCCTATGAAAGCAAAAGACTCGGCAGACAATGCAACATTCCCCCAATGAAAAACAGGGGCGCCACGAGTACACTGAGAGACAACACAGTGTCAGGGGCTCAAGACTGTTCAACTGCCTCCCAGCATACATAAGGGGAATTACCAATAGACCCCTGGCTGTCTTCAAGCAGGCACTGGACAGGCACCTAAAGTCAGTACCTGACCAACCGGGCTGTGGTTCGTACGTCAGTTTGCGTGCAGCCAGCAGTAACAGCCTAGATAATCAGACCATGATCCACCATGAGCCGCGGGGACGATGACCCCCGAAACCCTCTCCAGGTAAACTCCAGGTAGTAGTAGTAGCAGTATGATTATTATTATTATTAACGCTGATTTAATATCTAAAAGGATTTTTTTATTTTTCTAAGGAAAAAGCCTAATGAAAAAATGTAATTTTTAGTGATGGATTGTTGGAACCCAAACTTGGGTTGAAATTGCATGGCATTTTAGCAATATTAAAAAAAACTATAAAGTGTATTTTAATCTCATTTGGTTAACAAGTGTATTGAAAAGGTTTGTACAGAAGGAAAATTTACTCGGGGGGGGGGGGAGAGCCTTTGGCTTTTTTTTTTTTTGGGGGGGGGGGAAATTGGTAATTTAGTTTACAGTAAGCTCTCCTATAAAGCTCCTTTATATAGTGTGATTTTTTTGTAAATCCAGTTGATAAGATGCATCCAAAACTGAAATAGCGCTTACTATATAATAGCGTTTCCACGCTCAATTAAATTTTGAGTACTTTTTCAATTTCATTTAAAAAAATCGTACTATATAAATTATTATTATGACAGGATTTAGTGCTATAAAAATTACCATAATTATTTTTTGCTTCCTGACATGTCTTAATAACTCCCTCAAGGAGGCTCCTGGATGTCAATGAGGGGCTTTTCATCCAAGGAATTGGCGTTCCCTTCATTGGATCTAACCAGAGCGTTTTCCCTTTTCCCATTAACTGTATGACATCTCTAGGTTTGGTGTTTTTCCGCTAAATATAATAATAATAATAGAGCATTGTGAAGCTGGTGGCAATTGAAAATGTGGATTCATCTCAAATATACGAGGCTATTATCTGGCAAATAAATTTTATTTAATTTTTTTGAAACATACAAGGCTATTATCTGGCAAATTTTGTTTCACTTTTTTTTTGCGCTGAAGACCTCGCATGGGTTTAATATTTTTCGTAAATACTGTATAATGCATTGATAATACAGTAAGATGATTACAAAACTATTTCTGTATAGGGAACTTTTTTTGGAAATGCAATTAAAAAAGTACGTATATCCAAAATTAAATAGCCCTCATTATGAAGGCTATTTCGCGTCTTATTCAATTTTAGATGTACTTTTTTTTTAATCGTATTTACAAAAAAATCGTATTATATAGAGGAGAGGATTGTAATACTTTTTTTAGTCATTAATCCACATTACGGATATCTCTCACCCTATAGTTACGAACATTATTAAACAATGTGGGGTTTCATCCACTTGGTGTTCCTAAGGGTCATTAGCTGGTTCCCTTATCCCTTGTTGATTGCTATTAGTCTCTCCATCTTGCAGTGTTCCACCTCCTTCTGCGAATAAGTGTCCAGGTCCCTTGTGTTCTTGTGTACCTTCCTCAGGTTGGGCGAGAGTTTCAGCAACACCAGGTAGCCACTGTCAGGAGAGTCAAGGTGAGCAATGACGGTACTCAGTGTTAAGTGATTATTCGTGGTGATGGTCAATGTTAGTGGAGGGTTGAGATTATTGATGATCAGTGTTAGTGGAGGGTTGAGATTATTGATGATCAGTGTTGAGATTATTGATGATCAGTGTTGAGATCATTGGTCACTGTTAGTGTTGTTAGGGATGCAATAGATGAGGAAAGTAAACTAGCATTAGTGAAGGAGAAAAAAGATATAAACAATTACAGATAGCAGGCGAAGAGAAACTATCACCAGAAGTAAAGACAGAGACAAAAGAGGTAGAAAAAGAAGAGGAAGTGATATATCTATCTATATGTAGTACATAAGAATGTAGGAACACTGTAGCAGGCCTTCTGGCCATGCCACAGTGTATACCAACCTGTCGCCACCAATAACGACGACTGGGTAGAAAGGGCTGAAGGCGATGCAGGAGGGGACGATGCGACGTCGTGGGGCGACGCTCTGGACGCACAGGGGACGACACTGACGGAGAAAGAGGTCGTAGACGTGGATCCTACACTCCTCCGTCACTGCCACCACCACCGTACTTGTGTATGGTGACCACGTGACCCCGGCCACGGGTCCTCCCAGGTCCAGCGTCACAAGCGGTGACCTGTAATACCAACGTCACCACAGATCAAGTAAGGATAAACCTGTAACACTCAAGATATATAATACCGACATAGGAATGAAATAGCTCCTAGTGAGTAAGTGCCTTAATATAGCTTCTAAACGATACAGAGGTGTCTTAATTTGAGAATAAACTTGCAGTAGCAAGAGGTCACTCTAAGTCATGTGAGCCTCATTGTGACCTATAACACCAGCAAGAACATATTTCAAACTGTATCCACGGTAACCTGAAGAACGTTAAATCTGTGATATAAAGAAGAATACCGATGAAATATTGACTAGCCTAGCGTATAACGGGAGTAAGATGTCTGGATCACAGGCAGTGATAGAAGTGAGTTTTAATTAGTATACGTTTGGGAACTGAGAAGTAGGTACATGGTCGTGTATCCCTATTTTCAACACTGATTGTATGAACATAGAGTACAGAGTTGATTTTAAGAGAAAAAAATCACGTCTCCATTAGTAGAGAAATCGAATATTAAAAAATGGAAAATAAGAATCAACCACACACTGTGTACCCACATTTCCAACCCTGGACATAAGTAATACTGTCAGTGTTTCCACAGACTACACTTACTGTCAGTGTTTCCACAGACTACACTTACTGTCAGTGTTTCCACAGACTACACTTACTGTCAGTGTTTCCACAGACTACACTTACTGTCAGTGTTTCCACAGACTACACTTACTGTTAGTGTTTCCACAGACTACACTTACTATCAGTGTTTGCACAGACTACACTTACTGTCAGTGTTTCCACAGACTACACTTACTGTCAGTGTTTCCACAGACTACACTTACTGTCAGTGTTTGCACAGACTACACTTACTGTCAGTGTTTCCACAGACTACACCTACTGTTAGTGATTGCACAGACTACACCTACTGTTAGTGATTGCACAGACTACACCTACTGTTAGTGTTTGCACAGACTACACCTACTGTTAGTGATTGCACAGATTACACCTACTGTTAGTATTTGCACAGACTACACCTACTGTTAGTGTTTGCACAGACTACACCTACTGTTAGTGTTTGCACAGACTACACCTACTGTTAGTGTTTGCACAGACTACACCTACTGTTAGTGTTTGCACAGACTACACCTACTGTTAGTGTTTGCACAGACTACACCTACTGTTAGTGTTTGCACAGATTACACCTACTGTTAGTGTTTGCACAGACTACACCTACTGTTAGTGATTGCACAGATTACACCTTCTGTTAGTATTTGCACAGACTACACCTACTGTTAGTGATTGCACCGATTACACCTACTGTTAGTGTTTGCACAGACTACACTTAGTGATTGCACAAACATTGAGCAAGGCTTACTGTGACCGCTGCAGCCAGACTTTGACATTCCAGTCCAGGGAGCAAGAGAGGAAGATCTTGTCATGGTGTGTGTTCCACAGAAGTCCCCTGACGGAGGAGGTGTGACCAGCATAGCGGTAGAGGGAGTGTCTCAAGCAGAAGGTGGAACACTCGTACACGTCCCCAGTGTCCACGCCCAGAAGCAACACGCACTCATTGTCAGGACGGAAAGCTATGCTCGTGGCCACACCTGACACCATCAGAACGCCGGTACAAGTTATAAAGGTATGTAAACAGAAACATGCCTCATTAGCTGGACCCCTGGTTGTTTCTTTCCCACTAGTGACACTCATCTCACAAAGCCTAATTTTATTTATAATGCATCTTTCATGCTCAAAATAGCCCTCCCCAGAGGGCAAGCAAGACACAAATCAAGTATACTGAGATCCATTATTGACAACATTTTGCCCACACAGTGGGCTTCATGCTACGAAAACATCAGTCGGTAAAGGTTCCCACTGCAATGAATTTACAGTAGGGCCCCGCTTTACGGCGCTAGCCTGGAACCTAACCTGCCGTATAAGTGGAGCCCTACTGTATATATTTCTATCGCGTGGGTACTTTATACCATTTCTCTCTATAGAGATATGTGGGAAAGAGAAACAACAATGCAAATACTAGGATATCTTATGTGGAAACGTTTCGGTGCTGGAAGTTACTTAAGGTCCAGAGGTACATAATACCGACATCCAGTAAGGGGGGGGGGCCTTGATCCTAGAAAGGGGAGGTAAGTCCAGTATAATTTCTACGGGTCTAGCGCTTGTAATTAAAATAGAGTAACAATGCCGACAAATGAGAGGTTTGGGAAGGTTATTGGTGAAACGTTTCGCCCACCAGGAACTTTATCAGGCTAATGGATTGATAGTCCCTGAAAACTTTCTTTAATTAAGAATGAATTTAACTGTTTCTGACTTGTATATATTATATCCGATGATATACCCTGCTACAGTACTGAAGTCTGTTGCTTAATTGCATTTTTCTTGTTAACAAAATATACTTTAATTTTTTTAAAAGCCACTCGTTTTAAACTTCTAAAAGCTTCAGTAAAGATAGACTGTATTACGTATTTTATATTTCGTTATGCTAAAGATAGGCTGTATTACGTATTTTATATTTCGTTATGCTAAAGATAGGCTGTATTACGTATTTCGTTAGGCTTAAGCAGTACTGAATAACTCTTGTGTGTTGAACACTTTCCATATACTTCATCTAGACATTAAACTGAATGCCACACAGTGCCTTTGCTACTGGGTTTAGCCTCGGCTCTTTTGCCTTACTCTATAGCCCTTCCTTCCCTCCCCCCACTATTCATCTTTCCACTGGTGGGTGAGAGTCAGTCAGTCTGTGCTCTGGATATAATCAATTTTACAGAGGCCATTTTACGTTTGGCGCTTCATGATCCATGTGTGTTTAGTTTTTGTGTGAAGTATCTTTAACAATGAGGTGTTTTACCTGAAGGGTTTACATGGAGGTGTGTCTGAAAGGTGGAATGTTTGGACACTTCCAGTGTATGGCCCTGTCTCTAACTGATCAGAAAATAAGATAAGTTGACATAATTACTCCAAGGTTTTTCACGATCTTTCGTTCTATTTGATGATCATCTCGAGTTTTTTTTGTAATGGGCACCGAATAGGGGCTAATGAAGTGAAGCAAGTATGGGGTAATATACACGAACGGAACACAAAATATATGAAAAACATGCGTATGAGACGAGAAGAATCGAACAGAGAGCCTGAGATCCTACCTCCTAGGGTGACCCTGTCTAGGGCTGGAGTGCTGGTGTAGGACTCTCCCTGGCTGCCCAGGTCGAGGAGGTCAGTGTAGGTGAGGCGTCCACACCGCCTCACGCGCCACTGTGTCAGGCGGCCGTCCAGTGATATAGAGAAGAAACTCAGGTCTTCCCCTGGCGAGGTGTGCACCCACCGCACCTGCTGGTGAAGCAGTGGTGATGGTGAGAGGTGATTATGGTGGCAGTGGTGATGAAGTAATGCTCTTGTAGTGGTGATGGTGAGAAGTGATGCTGGTGGTAGTTGTAATTGGTGAGGTGGGTGATGCTGGTGATAGCGAGGGGGGTGATACTGGTAAGGAAAGAACGCTGGTAGTGGTGGTGTGTGGTGACGCTAGTGATAGTGGTGAGGGGTAAAACAAAGTAGTGCTGATGATGACTAGTGACTTACAAATCTAAATATTGCTGTAAAACTTGAGTATTTTTTCTTCTTACCAAGTGACTGTTAACCTCTTAGCACTAGTTAAAAGTGTCTTGACTCACGAAATCGCAGTACCACGATTGCAAACAAATCACAGAAAGGGTGGCGTTTGAACCCAGGGCAGGTGAGCCATCTGGCCAAGTGGTTAACGCACTGGCCTGTGGGTTTTAGGACTCACTTGCCATGGATTCAAACCCCACCCTTTCTGTGATTTGAGGTGTCTTACCTGAGAGACGGAGAGGAGATGCTTGCCGTTGTCAGTGGTGGAGTGGACGATGGAGGCGGTGGAGTCTCTGGAGGATATATCATATACTAGCACTGTACCATCACTGCAGCCAGCTACCAGCAGTCTCCCTGTCTGTCACCACCAACACATGCGCTTTACTTTCCCTATTGTATCACGTTACATATACAAATATACTCAAATTTTTTGCTAGTGATAACGTAAAGTCTAGTGTAAAATACAGTAATCTATATTATATAGCTCCTATATATGTACATACGTATATATGTTGAGGTAGTTTGGACATTTACAGAGGATGGAACAAAGTAGACTGACTTGGAGAGAGTATAAATCTGTAGGGAAAGGAAGGTGGGGTAGGAGTCAGCGTAGGAAAGATTGGAGGGAGGAGGTAAAGGAGGTTTTGTGGGTGAGGGGCTTGGACTTCCAGCAAGCGTGCGTAAGCGTGTTAGGAGTGAATGGAAACGAATGGGTTTTGGGAATCTGACGAGCTGTTGGAGTGTGAGCAGGGTAATATTTTGTGAAGGGATTCAGGGAAACCGGTTAGCCAGACTTGAGTCCTGGAGGTAGGAAGTACAATGCCTGCACTTTAAAGGAGGGGTTTGGGATATTGGCTGTTTGGAGTGATATCTAAATTGTCGTATCTGAGTGCCTCTGCAAAGATAGTGATTATGTATGAATGATGGTGAAAGTGTTAAATGATGAAAGTATTTTCTTTTTGGGTCACCCTGCCTCGGTGGTCACCCTGCCTCGGTGGGAAGCGGCCGACGTGTTAAAAAAAATGTACATGATATTTTGTAAATGTGGTTGAAAAAATTATATCCAAAATTGAATAACACTGGAAAGGCCTTATTAGTACACGGTGTTTACTTTTTGACTGCACCTCTTTTCATCATGGGTTTACAAAGGAGTGTTCTTTACAAATTTACTAACCATTTACAAAGGGGCATTCTTGCCTTATGCATTTACCACATTTTTCAAACTGAGGTAGTCGATGCAATAGACATACAAATATGATATTGTGTATATGGATATCAGTAAGACCTTTGATAAAGTTCTACACAGGAGATTAATTAAGTAGCGGAATATGGAATGGGGAAAAATATCTCCTTTGTCGAGGCATGACTAACTGATAGGCAACAAAGAGCTTGATAGCTCGATTGGTAGCGCACTCGGCTCACACTATGAGGTCCGGGGGTCGATCTTTGGTACGGGTGGAAACATTTGGACGTGTTTCCTTAAAATACCTGCTGACCGGCACGTCAGTTCCCGTTTTCTAATGTTTCTTCCCCTATAATCTACCTTGTCCATAATTACTATGGCATTTGCTTTGTGTGTTTCGTAAGGTGAAGTCCAGGATCTTTCCTTAATTCATGGTATAACTTAACAAATCTTTGAGGACAATTGTGTTGCAGAGGTGTGAGCTTTGCTCAGACCTCTGCAACACAAGTTGTTAAGTTATTGTTATTGTTAAGTTATTGTGGAAAAGGTAGATTATAGTGGAACATAAACATAATATTAGGAGACAGGGGAACTCAGGCGCAAGTAATTACATTAGGAGACCTAAACTTAAGCGTGTAAGAAATAGAGTTACTGAGCAAGTTAAGAAAAACTTAAAAGAATGTAAGTTACCTGAGGATGGAAGTGTAATGTGTTGACACCGCTAGGCACCTGGAAGACTCTGTCTGGTGTGGCTGGGTTCTTCAGTGTATACACACACACTAGACCACCAGTCTCTCCCTCACACACACCTCCTGTGTACACAGTGAATACACCTTTAACACGAGGAATTGACAAGGTGGACACAGACAGGATGTTCCAGAGATGGGACATAGAAACAAGGGGTCACAATTGTAAGTTGGGGATTCAGATGAATCAGAGATGTTAGGAAGTATTTCTTTAGTCATAGAGTTGTCAGGAAGTGGAATAGTCTGGCAAGTGATGTAGTGGAGGCAGGATCCATACATAGTGTTAAGACGAGGTATGAAAAAGTTCATGGAGCATGGATAGAGAGGACCCAGTAGCGATCAGTGAAGAGGCGGGGCCAGGAGCTATGACTCAACCCCTGCAACCACAAATACGTGAGTACACACACAGGACCAGGAGCTATGAATCGACTCCTGCAACCACAAATAGGTGAGTAATGCACACACTAGACCAGCATTCTCTTCCTCATACATGTTTAAACTGGTGTACTCACCTAATTGTGGTTGCAGGGGTCGATTCATAGCTCCTGGCCCCGCTTCTTCACTGGTCGATACTACTACAAAAATAAATATATTTTTCGTAAATTTACACTGGGCGTTTTGGCAGCCATCATTGTTGTTAAGCTAAGCTCCAGGAATCTGTGTTAAAAAACAGCTTAATTGCCTACTTGAGCTCAGGTGTGAGAAAAACAGTAAAAAAAGTAAAAGAAATGGTTGTCTTGATGCTGGGGAGGGCTGTTTGATCCAGGTAATTGGAGCTACCCCTTCCTCTGATCAAACTGATAATACCTCCCATTCACCAGGCGCTATGACCCCCTGCGAATTTAGCATTTCCTCATGAATTTAAATAATAAGTAGCAGAAGAGGAGAAAAAAGAAGTAGAAGAAAAAAGGAAATAATAACAAGAGGAGGCTGACCGGTGGTATAGGCGGCAGCAAAGAGGTCTGGATGGAGTGGACTCCAGGAGACGTCAGTGAGGGCGAGGCTACGCGTGTTGTGTGTGTGTGGCCGGAACCTCCAGAGGGGCAGTAAAGACCCCATCATCGGGTGGTACTCATCACTCGCATCCTCCCAGTACCTGAAGTCTGTGAATACAATACCAAGTTGAAACGTAAGCTGTGGGTTCAACACTTGGGGATGTTTATTGCCGACAGTTCCCCAGTGAAGAGGCTTCTTCAGTCAGGTACAGGGGAATAGAATACTAAAGACTAGAAATAGTTTTGACGGGGTTAGTCCGTCACCCTCGAGGCCAGAGAGATTGACCTCTTCTTACCAAGGTTGACGGACTGATACCATCAGAACTACTACTGTCTCCATTATTCGACTGAAGAAGCCTGTTGTGTAGGGGAAACGTTTTAGCAATATAGATACCCTAGTATTGCACCTGTGTCTTATTCTTCCACCAAGTACAAGGATCTGCATCAAGAGTCGCTGAAGGTACACTCCATACATAGCTTTAAGGATATGTATAGCAGGCTCCACGAAGCTGAGGGAGTAAACCAGGTTATAGCGAGAAAATAGTAGCTGACACTGCAGACAAATGGTATACAACCAACAACATTGAAGACTATGAAGGTTTCAGTAGCTACGTGATCTGAGAGACGTATCCTTGTATCCCATAAGACCAGCCCTCTCTACCTCAGTGTACGCAAAATGAAGAGTGCAAAGTGCGGCATGACTTTCCAGTGCACTTCAATATATACGTTCAAGATATGAAGCCAGTCAGAAGAGGCATTCACAGGTTATCACAAGGAAACTAATATCACAATTTTCTTAATAAAAATGGCAAAGTGGCGCCTACACATCCCAAAACCAATTCGATCCTTCCATTTCGATACACCATACTGCTGACGGGCCCTTGATGCAAGGAATTGGAGCTGGCCTTCACTTCCTTGGATCAAACCTGAGTAACTATGTTCTATTTGCACTGTGGTCATTCTATCCTCCTACCCAGGATGAGACCCACAACAGCCGACTAACACCTAGGTATGTACTTACGGCTAGGTGAACGGCGTCAACAAGTGTAAGGAAACGTCCAGTGTTTCCGCATGTGCCAGGATCGAACCCGGGTCCTTCAGTTGTGAGTTACAATTGGGATACTAGGAATTCATTGCTGATCTAGTTCATCACGACACTAGATAAAATTTGATAACAGAAGTTCTAATACAAACACAAAAAGGAGCCAACCTATTCCTTTAAATATTTGAGACAATAGGCTGGAGGTAAACAAAAATATATATGCCTAGTTAGCCATTAGCTAGAGGGGTGCCAAGATTCTGGTGAGGACTCTTCTCAATTTGTTAGTAATCAGTCTCTCTCTATATATATTTACACTTAGGGTTATTTTTAATACATATTTAAGGCATTAAACGTATCCTTGACTGGTGGTAAACAGACTGGTGCAGTCTTAACCCTCGTTTAGTCGATAAGCTTGAAACCTCATAAACCATCAACCAGTGATAGAAACCGATAAAAATTAACAAGTCTAAGAAATCTGCCTGACTAACCTTGGGAAATGTCGTCATATATGTTTTGTGTAACCATCCTTTCCATCACCCTGGCCACCCTGCTCAATCCTGGCAGCAGAAGCAGCAGGGGGTCGTGCATCTGCTGCTGCTGCTGTTGTCCACGACTCTCATCTATCAGCACGATGGGGTCCAGGACCTGCAACGACCTTACCATTAGCTAGGCGGTGGTGGGAGATCATAAGTGCTAATTTGAAAAAATCGCTATTGTTACACCAGGGTTTTATCCACAGGTGAACCCTTACTGTGGGTAAAAAAAAAACTCACTGTGGCTTCTCCAGTCAAATGCAGGAGACAGCAATTTCAGACTATGGAGTTAAACTCTTCTCCAGGCTGAGGGACTGACTACCTTAAAGCTACTTCTTCAAGGTTGATGGACTGATCACATGTTTACCTCGTCACTATTACTGTTGTCTCTTCTATTTGACTAAAGAAGCCTACTGTGTAAGCGACGCGTTTCAACAATAATGATATCCAACTGTTGCTCATGTCTGTTCCTTCGTCAGAGATTCTTAGCCACGTCTCCACGGCTGAAGTCATAGACGCGTAAAGTGCTAGAGGGCTTATGACGTCAGCCGGGGTTATATATTGAAAGAAATGGTTTCAGTAATAACCATAATTTTTAAAGGAGTGGACTGGTAAGCCAGTGGAAGGCCTCGGTCTCGTGACCAAAGCTCCAGCTGCGGGTCATATGACGAAGACCTGCCTCAGGAAACACTTGTCCTGTTTCCTGACACACCTTTCCTAACCTAACCGAGGGGACGATTGGTTAATCGTCACTGACAACTACACACCCGCTTCTTGATGGTCCTGTCCCTCTCCTTGCGATCCCTCTCTTGGTGCCACTCCTGCTGGCGCCGTTGCGCCGCCTGTTGGTCCCAGGTGTAGGCGCTGTAGATGGCGTTGAAGCCCACGGTGTCGGAGAACCTTGTGCTGGGCGGTGGGTTCGTCTGAGACGCTACCTCCTGAAGTGTACAGATGGAAAACAGGAATAGTTATCAAGAGTATACATATACAGGAGATCTCAGGTTATACTTCAACTTTATATATCCTTGGTGAGACCTCATTGAGATTGTGCTGCACAATTCTGGTCTCCATGTTACAGAATAGACATAAATGCCCTGGAAAACATACAAAGAAGGATGACACAGTTGATCCCGTGTATCAGAAATCTTTCGTATGAGGGCAGACTGAGGGCACTAAATTTGGACTCTGGTAAGACGTAAAATTAGAGGGTATATGATTGAAGTATACAAATGGAAGATAGGAATAAATAATGGGGATATAACTAATGTGTGAAAAAATATCTAAAGAAGACACAACTCACAGCAATAGGTTCAACCTGGAAAAATTTAGATTTATAAAGGATGTAGGGCAACAGTAGTTTGGTAATGGAGATGTGGGTGAGTGGAGCAAAGTCACAAGTAACGTCAATGAATCGAGAACTTTAGGTAGCTTTAAAAAAGCCGTTAGACAAGTAAATATGCAGCCGATTTTGTGGGGTTGAGGGATTATCTATGTAGTTTGACCTGACAGGTCAAACTAGTTGACCTGGTCACTTCAGGTAGCGAAATTCCAGAAATAAAATAAATATATATAGGTCAGTGTCACCAGTGATATGGTTCTCAGACAGATAGATAAAAATCAAACAAATCAACTGGCCCTGATGAACTGTTCTCAAGGGTTGTAAAGGAAAGTAAAGAGCTTGGGAACCATTAGTTTTTTCAACAACTTTCTACAAACTGGTATAGTACAGGATGAGTGGAAAATGTCAAAACTGATAGCTATTTACAAAGCGGGAGATATTAGTTAGCTTCGAACTATAGACCAATTACCTTACTCTTCATTGTGAGAAAGTTGATGAAGTCAATAGTTGCCAAAGCAATTCGAAGCCACCTTAAAAAATATAAATTGATCACTTAATCTCAGCATGGTTTTACAAAGGGGCGTTCCTGCCTTACGAATTTACTAACTTTCTTCTCTAAAGTATTTGATAAGGTACATCATAATAATGAATATGACATTATGTATATGGACTTCATTAATGCCTTCGATAGTTTCACACAGGAGGCAGTTGAAGAAAGATATGTGCACAGATCATTCCATATTACCCTCCCTCCCCCACCAGCATGGTTGTCCCAGCCACACTCCTCCTGATGGTGTTATCTAACGAAGCCTGACTGCAACAGAAGCATATCTGTTACGAGTTCAGTGGGCGAAGGATTAACCCACATGGGTTTACCACTTGCGGGAATGGAAAGGGAATTATAATGTTGGTAGAATTACCGACAATATGTTAAGTAAAAGAACACATTAATTGCACTTGTGTCCTTTTACCTAACAGTGGAAAGGGAAATATAAGGACAGACACAGTAAATCAGACAACGAATGAAAAGATTAAGTGCAGCTGTGTTGGAAGTGGTGTTTACCTTGGCCAGGAGTTTAGTGGTCTGAGAGACTCGTGGTGTTTACCTTGGCCAGGAGTTTAGTGGTCTGAGAGACTCGTGGTGTTTACCTTGGCCAGGAGTTTAGTGGTCTGAGAGACTCGTGGTGTTTACCTTGGCCAGGAGTTTAGTGGTCTGAGAGACTCGTGGTGTTTACCTTGGCCAGGAGTTTAGTGGTCTGAGAGACTCGTGGTGTTTACCTTGGCCAGGAGTTTAGTGGTCTGAGAGACTCTCTCGCTGAAGTTGAAGGGGTTGGGCTGGCAGTCTAGCCTGGCGACCTCCTCCTCGGATACCAGACCTGAGTACAACTTCTCCATCTCTCTACGTGAGTCCTCCATCAGATCCTTGAGATCTGGGTCTGCAAATGAACACGAAGGTACATATTCTTAGTTTTAAGAGACTTGCCAAGTATGGGCCAGTAAGCCTGTTGCAGTGTTCCACTATTCTTATGAATGAAATAAGCTGGTGGCAGGGGAGGCACGAGGAAAAAATAAATAAATAAGAATCACAGGCCTATCCCATATAGATGATAAATTAAATTCTTATGAAAATATGACCATCATCACAAATAATGTATGTATTTAAATAATATATTTAAATACATTAATATAAAAATTATATGCGTAAGAACACATATTGTTTGGGGTGGGGATAAGGGTTTAAATCAAGTCAGTTATAAATAAGCTCTAGGCTCACTGTCGCATACCGGATGAGAAAGGAAAGTAGGTTAATATTTGATGAATGAGACACTTGTGCAATACTTTGGAGCGTTTCTCCAGCCAGTGGCTTCCTCAGTCCAATACAGAGAAGAATAGTAGAAGGTCAGAAGGAGTTTGAGGTAATCAGTTCCCCAGACCGGAGTGGATGTGAACAGTCCTGATATCGATCTTGATAAAGGTACTCTTGTCAAGATTGAGAGACTGATTACCTCAAACTAAAGATCTTTCACAATTCTTCTCTGTATTGGACTGAAGAAGCCACTAGCAGGCGAAACGTTTCTACAATAAAGATACCCAAGAGTCCCATTCATGAACTTGTCAATTTTCTGAACCATTTGCCAACAGTAAGTTAATATTTCTCCCAACAAACACACTAAGATAACATAATATGACAGCAAATAAGACATGTGCTTCAGGTTCTTCAAGACTACGATGATCTTCAACTCCAACCATGAGGGACTGATTACCTCAGCTTTTGTATATAGTTCTACAGTCATCACATTATGTCCTTGTATTGATAAAGCCACTGGTTGGCAAAACGTCTACAATAAAGATACAGGAATCAGACATATGTCTGATTCCTGAGACATGTAGAGCTACACCTGACGTGAGATTCACTTAGATGTAATCTGAGTTTAAAATCTGTAGGCTTTGACAGACTTGCGTCTTTTACTGTTTGTGTGAGCTGTTTTAATGGTGATTTAGTTTGTTGTTTTATGGAGCTTTGCGTAAGTTTGTAGTAGGTTTTAACGTTTGTGTACATAAGTTCTCCTTACTGCGAATATTTTGGTAAATGCTATTCAATTTTGGATGTACTTTTTTATATTTTTTAAATGCATAATATAAAATAGTTTTGTAAGAAAGCTATATTGTTTTTAATAGGCTTTTATTTTGTTCTGTTTTGAGGTTTTAATGTGATTGTGTGTGTTGCATTTTTTTTTTTTTTTTTTTTTTTTTTATAATTTTGTGGGTTGTGAATTGTTTCAGTCACAGTATTGTACTTTTGTGAATTGTTCCAGCCACACTATTGGGTTATTGTGAGTTGTTGGTCTTGTAAATTGTTTCAACCAATGTCTTGTGGGTATTGTGGGTTTGTTGTAACAAATTTCAACCATGGTATTGTGGGTATGTTGTGAATTGTTGTAGCGATAGTAAATGGTATGGAGTTACCGACAAACTGTGGAAAATGACCCTTGTGTACAGTTTAGAACATTTAGTAAAGGGAACATTTCGCCCCAAGTGTCTTCAGTTCTAATGATGATAAATTAGACACCTATACAACACTTAAGTATCTTTATTTTGGGAACGTTTCGCCAACCTGTGGCTTCCTCAGTCCAATACATACAAGGAAGAATTATCATCAAGGTTATTTACGTCGTTGTTGCAGGCGGGGTAGCATTGATAAGGCTTCGGAGGCTTCTTACTTTATTGAGAGATCGTGGGGTACACAGGCAGTGTGTTTGTGCCCATGCCCGGAGGGGCCATGCCTGCGAGGGAGAGAGGAGTAGGCCTGGACGCCAAGTGAGGGCGTTGTAAGCATGGGGTTTCTGAACTGGGTATGGGCCTATAGGTGGCAGCACGAGCATGGCACGAAATATGAACTCAGCTGGCAGACAGCATAGGCTGCCTTTGCAGACCGTACAGGCTGTCTACAGAATGGTTGAAGACCAGAATCAAGTTTGAGGTGATCAGTCCCTCCAAAATATACTCGTTTCATTATCAAATTTATCAACTTGTCGGTTCTCTGAACCATTTATCTACAGTCGTAATGGTGAAGAATTAGACATGTGCAACATCTTTACGTTGCATGTAGACGTTTCGCCATCCAGTGGCTTTATCAATACAATATATGGACATGATATGAAGACTAGAAATATATACAGAAGACAGTGGAAGATGAGGTAATGAGTCCCTCAGCCCAGGAGCAGGTGATGAGAACCGTAGTTATCAAGACTATGGGTGTTCATCGGGTAGCATCATTCAGGCAAGAACTTTAGGTAGCTTTAAATATAGGTCCAAATCGGACCGAAACGTCGCCAAACGTTTGTCTCCATGTTTTTTTTTTTATTAACACATCGGCCGATTCCCACCAAGGCAGGGTGGCCCGAAAAAGAAAAACTTTCATCATCATTCACTCCATCACTGTCTTGCCAGAAGGGTGCTTTACACTACAGTTATAAAACTGCAACATTTACACCCCTCCTTCAGAGTGCCGGCACTGTACTTCCCATCTCCAGAACTCAAGTCCGGCCTGCCGGTTTCCCTGAATCCCTTCATAAATGTTACTTTGCTCACACTCCAACAGCACGTCAAGTATTAAAAACCATATGCCTCCATTCACTCCTATCAAATACGCTCACATGTGTATTAAATATAGGTTGGGCGGGCACAAGAATGGTTGTGAGTTGGACTTGCCTAGCCATAAGTTACTAGGCTTACTACGGTGTTCAAGCCTATTGCAGTGCTCCTTCGTTCTTGTGTTTCGGTCACGGGTGAGAAATGGTATGGTTATACCGACAGGATGTGGAAAAAGAAACTTATGTACAGTGCAGGACGTTTATTAAAGGAAACGTTTCTACACGAGTGGTTTCTTCAGTCCTGATACACTCACAGTGGGCTGAGTTTGTTTTGAATTAGTCCATTCCCCGGTACAGCTGTAAACATTAGGACGTGTTGCCTTAGGACACCTGCTGTCCCTGTTCACCTAGCAGTAAAATAGGTACCTGGGTGTTAGTTGACTGGTGTGGGTCGCATCCTGGGACAAAACTGACCTAATTTGCGGGAAATGCTCAGCATAACAAGGGACTTTCTATATAGTAGTATGTCATTGATGTCAACTATGGTCTGTATACCTTGTACATGTACTGGTAGTAAATAAAGATATTATTATTATTATTATTATTATTATTTATATTATCATTATTATTTATTATTCTTACGATATTATGACTATTCTCTCACCTATACTGGCAGCGAGGGTGTAGATTTTACGATTTATGTGAGTGTGTTCTTTGTGTACCACCCTGGATGGCAGCGTCAGCAGGTGTAGTAGGGGGTCCATGTCCACCAGCTCCTGGTACTTGCCGCTCACAGAGTTGAAGACAACATGGTTGGTACGGAGCCGCTCAGTCCGGCAACTCAGGTAGATATGCACATCAGGCTCATTCTGGATGATAATCATACTTATTTCAACATAAAATCATATACACGTTGAGTATCAAACTCCATTGTCAAGAACAAATATTATGCAGAATTCCTCGCCTTTATCAACACAAAAAATTATGTTTAAAAATCAAATTTATAATTTAGCTGAGAAAATTTATACTTGTATAAAGTTTTAGCATCGATGATAAAGTTTCAGACTCCGAAACTCTTGGATGATGTACCTTTGATGAGTTCCGAGAGTTTTTCTACTCCCGGAGCCCGGCCATGGACCAGGCTCGTCTGCTGCTTACTTGGTCAATCAGGCTGTTGCTGCTGGAGTCCCGCTGCCCCATTTATCCATCACAGCCTGGTTGATCTGGCACCTGGTGAAGATACTTGTCCAGTTTCCTCTTGAAGACTTCTACACTTGTTCCAGCAGTGTTTCTGATATCTTCTGGTAAGGTGTTGAATAATCTGGGACCACGGATGTTGATACAGTGTTCCCTTATTGTGCCCACCGCAACCCTGCTCCTCACTGGGTTTATTTTACACTTCCTGCCATATCTCTCACTCCAGTATGTTGTTATGCAGTGCTCAGATTTGGGACCAGGACCTAGAGTACTTTCCAGGTATATATTATCATGTGTCTCTCTCTCCTCCCCTCCATTGAGTACATATTTAAGACTGTTACGCCCAGTTCAGTTACGCCCTGTCATAGTTTAATGTTAAAATGAGGTTTTTCTCTTAATATTATATGACTCCATATTAGTTATGTATGTTGTATTAGTTATGTATGTTATATTAGTTATGTATGTTATATTAGTTATGTATGTTATATTAGTTATGTATGTTATATTAGTTATGTATGTTATATTAGTTATGTATGTTATATTAGTTATGTATGTTATATTAGTTATGTATGTTATATTAGTTATGTATGTTATATTAGTTATGTATGTTATATTAGTTATGTATGTTATATTAGTTATGTATGTTATATTAGTTATGTATGTGTTTAGATAGGTGACTTAAAGAGTAAAGGTGTGAAGTACTGAGCGGCTCGTTTGTCCCCCCATCCCCTTATATACCGAGTAGAGGTCAAACCTAGGCGTTCTACTCAGGTCAGTTCTCTCTCACCCCTGGTATGGTGAGCATACCCTCAGAGGCTCTTCAGTTCTCTCACCCTTGGTATGGTGAGCTTACCCTCAGAGACTCTTCATTTCTCTCACCCTTGGTATGGTGAGCATACCCTCTGAGGCCCTCTGTGCTTATGGGAGATTCTAAAGAAAAGTTGCAAAGGTTAGTGGACGAGTTTGGGAGAGTGTGTAAAGGTAGAAAGTTGAAAGTGAACATAGATAAGAGTAAGGTGATGAGGGTATCAAACGATTTAAATAAAGACAAATTGGATATCACATTGGAGAGAGGGATTATGGAAGAAGTAAAAAGTGGTGCGTTGAGGTATCTGTGGAGACAAAAAATGTTATCCATGGAGGCAAAGAAGGGAATGTACGAGAGTATAGTGGTACCAACACTCTTATATGGGTGTGAAGCATGGGTTGTAAATGCTGCAGCGAGGAGGAGGCTGGAGGCAGTGGAGATGTCCTGTCTAAGGGCAATGTGTGGTGTAAATATTATGCAGAAAATTCGGAATGTGGAAATTAGGAGAAGGTGTGGAGTTACTAAAAGTATTTGTCAGAGGGCTGAAGAGGGGTTGTTGAGGTGGTTTGGTCATTTAGAGAGAATGGGTCAAAGTAGAATGACTTGGAGAGCGTATAAATCTGTAGGGGAAAGAAGGCGAGGTAGGGGTCGTCCTTGAAAAGGTTGGAGGGAAGGGGTAAAGGAGGTTTTGTGGGCGAGGGGCTTGGACTTCCAGCAAGCATGTGTGAGCGTGTTAGATAGGAGTGAATGGAGACAAATGGTTTTGGGACCTGACGAGCTGTTGGAGTGTGAGCAGGGTAATATTTTGTGAAGGGATTCAGGGAAACCGGTTAGCCAGACTTGAGTCCTGGAAATGGGAAGTACAATGCCTGCACTTTAAAGGAGGGGTTTGGGATATTGGCAGTTTGGAGGGTCATCTAAACTGTCGTATCTGAGCGCTTCTCCAAAGATAGGATTATGTATGAGTGATGTGAAAGTGTTGAATGATGATGAAAGCATTTTTCTTTTTGGGGATTTTTTTGTTTTGGTCACCCTGCTTCGGTGGGAGACGGCCGACGTGTTAATATATATAATGAGAAACATTTTGGTGAGGCTGTAGCATGGAGTACTAGGCTTAGTGCAGTGTTCCTCTAGTTTAGTCCTGCGTTATTAACATCAACTCACCTCAATGGGTTCTTCCTCCAACAAGTCCCAGGAGGGTCTGAGGGGAATCTCCATAGACACCTTCCCCCACAACTCAGACTTGGGAGTCTTGCGCTTCTTAGGCTTGCTCTTCTTACCCAAGGCACTCCGCATCCTAGAAGAAGGTTAAGTTAGGTAAGGTTTGTCAGGAAACAGAACTTATGATGACCCGCCGCTGGAGCTTTTAGCCATATGACCGAGGCCTTCCACTGGCTTACCGGTCCACCCCTTTAAAAATTATGGTTATTCTTATAACCACTAGATCATCCTAGAAGAAGGTAGTTACACATATAAGAGTAGTCTCGTGGAATTCTGTGTTCATCAAGAACTTGCAGTTCTTGATGTACTTGCAGTTCTTGATGCCTTCAGTATTCTATGGAGAGGGAGCATGGGCACAGGGGTCATCCCACAGTCACTAAAAACAACAGACAGCCCCCTCCACAAATGTGGCAGTAAAACAATTGCAAAGAATTACAGACTGATAGCTGTAACGTCCATCATAAAAATCCTTGAAAGGGTTGTAAGAATTAAGATCGCCGCCCACTTAGATACCCATCAGTTGTACAACCCAGGGCAGCATGGGTTTAGAGCAGGTCGTTCCTGCCTATCCCAACTACTGGACGCTCTGGAGGACAAACAAAATCCAGATGTAGTGCGATCATGGTGTAATAACAGACAAAATTCGTAATAGAGGAATAACGGGAAAAGTTTTTAGATGGATCTATAACTTCCTAACAGAGCACAAAGAGTAACAGTAAACAGTGAAAAGCTCTGTTTAACAAGACAATACTCGCTCTCATCCTGTTCCTCATCCTCATTTCTAACAGACAGAGATGTAAGCCACAGCACCGTGTCTTCCTTTGCGGATGACACCCGAATTTGCATCCTCCATTAAAGACACTGCAACACTCCTGGCGGACATCAACCAAATCTTTAAATGGGCCGCAGAAAATAATATGAAGTTCAGTGAAGACAAATTTCAATTACTCCGCTATGGAAAACTCTAGGAAATTAAAACTGTATGAGAGCATAAACCAAATTCTAACCACACAATAGAGCGAAAAACTAATGTGAAAGACCTGGGAGTGATAATGTCAGAGGATCTCACTTTCAAAGATCACAACAATGTATTTACCACATCTAGAAAAAGATAGGATGGATAATGAGAACCTTCAAAATTAGGGAC
>WNWK01026064.1:0-27829 GCA_009830355.1 Cherax destructor
CTGCTTTATTCTTGTGTCAGTGCACTTGTAAATGGTCCAAGCCGGACCGAAACGTCTTCATAAGCGTCTCTTTTATGTGCGGGTTATTTGTGTAGTGTTTCAGTCTCTCTCTCTCTCTCTCTTATTTCTCTTTTTCTTCATACTACTTTCACTCATATTCCACTCCACTCTACTTTCACTAACTTATTCTCTCTACTCTACTCTCTCTACTTTCTTCTTTCCTCTCCTCTCTCTTCTCCTACTTTCTCTCTCCCTCTCTTCTCTCTTTCCTCCCTCTCTTTCCTACTTTCCCTCTTCTTTTCCTCTCTCATTCTCTCTCTTTTTTCTTCTCTCTCTCTTCTCTCACTTTTCATCTTTAATCTTATATTATTTTTTTTTTTTTTTTTATATTTTTTTTATTTTCTTATTATTTATGTCATTTTCTTTTTCTTCTTTTTTTTTTTCTTCTCTCTCTCTCTCTCTCTCTCTCTCTCTCTCTCTCTCTCTCTCTCTCTCTCTCTCTCTCTCTCTTCTCTCTCTCTCTCTCTCTCTCTCTCTCTCTCTCTTCTCTCTCTCTCTCTCTCTCTCTCTCTCTCTCTCCCTCTCTGTATTTTTTTTACATAGGGTTTTACAAGGTTAAGTTAAGGCTCATAACTTTATCTACAGGCTAAGGGTGTAACAAAGGAGGATGACAAAGTTGATCCCATGTATCAGAAATCTTCCCTATGAGGATAGACTGAGGGCCCTGAAGGATAGATTGAGGGCCCTAAATCTGCACTCTCTAGAAAGGCGTAGAATTAGAGGGGATATGACTGAGGTGTATAAATGGAAAACAGGAATGAATAAAGGGGATGTAAATAGCGTGCTAAAAATATCTAGTTTAGACAGGACTCGCAGCAATGGATTTATGTTGGAAAAATTCAGATTCAGGAAGGATATAGGAAAGCACTGGTTTGGTAATAGAGTTGTGGATGAGTGGAACAAACTCCCGAGTACCGTCGTAGAAGCTAAGACGTTGTGTAGTTTTAAAAATATATTAGATAAATAAATCAGTGGGTGTGGGTGTGGGGAAGTTGGACCTGACTTGCTTGTGCTACTAGGTCAGTTGCCGTACTCCCTTCTTAGGGAATGGGACCAGACCTGACTACCTTAAGGCATTGGCTTAAACCGGTGAGTGAATTGGACGTGTCTCGCATGGGTCAGTAGGCCTGCTGCAGTGTTCCTTCTTTCTTATATTACCTACATTTGAATTTCTTTTTACTGTTATTAAACATACTAATAGGGGTTAGGACGAAGTTAGAGCCATCTGTGGGCCAGACATTCGTCATCCTAGAAAATGATATCACATGAAGTGATGTTCTGGAGAAGGGTTCAGAGTGTAGTTGCTGCTGGCTGCCCGTCTTGTTGTGTAGAAGCTAACTTCTCGCTGTCCTCGGAGTGGAGCCAAGTGTGGTACTTCAACAATATTGACCTTGTATATAACAGTAATGCCGCCCAAATCTCTCCTGTGTTGAAGACGAATGAAATGAGAGATGTGTTCAGGATGGGTCCAGGCGAGAGATGAGTTCACTATTTTTCAAGAAGTCGCAGATGACACGGAGAGTAGGTAATCCAAGAAAATGGAGCATACTCAAGGTGTGAGCGTACTTGTACCCCATACAGAATCTTTCAACCTCTGCTCTCTCTCTCTCTCTCTCTCTCTCTCTCTCCATCTCTCTCTCATTTGACTCACTGTTTTGCCAGAACATTAGATCCTCAGAAAAGAGGAACTCTGTAACAAATCTGGAAGTCAACACATGGGAGGACTTTTTCAAGTCCATTCCCTCCCACTCAAACATTTTTCCAACTTTAAGCTACTCAATATTTCAACCTCGAGACCGACTAACCAATGTTACGAACGTTGCATTCCAGTGCCAGTCTTCTCACTTACGCATTAGTCCGACGTTCGTTTTTGATGCCACCTTATATTTCAGCCTAAACTTCCTTACTGTTTAACATGTTTTACTCTTTACCGAACCTGAGTTTTCTTATATCCTTCCTCGCGCCAACCTTCTGTTTCAAGTCACTAGTTCTAGTTCTTTCTTGGTTGATATCCTCATTACCCATTTTATATCTCGTATATTTATGCGTATCTTTCACTTGTATAATTACATCATGGCTCCTCATATTCTACATCTTGCATCAGAGTGACGGTTCTAGCTTCCTTTTACAGTGGATTATTTTCTTCATCTTCGTCTGTATGATGTCAAATGCATTAATATCCATTGTGTGGGATAAGAGAGTAAACTTGAGCTGCGTAGCCTCAGTGACGCCTCGCTCGGGAACATTGAATTAAGGTATTGACTGCTACAAGTAGATGAGTAACACACATATGCAACAGTCTGGTATATTTATTGACGAGATATTTTGCTTACTCAACTGGCTTCTTCAGTCGAAATTCAGAGGAGAGAGCACCTTTAGAATGACAAGTTGACCTGCGTCCACTGAAGTCCTGTGTAAATTAATGTCTTAGTTATTGTCTTAGGATAAGATAAGAGATATAAGATAAGATTTTCTTCGGGTTTTTAACCCCGAAGGGTTAGCCACCCAGGATAATCCAATAAAGTCAGTGCGTCATCGAGGACTGTCTGTCTTATTTCCATTGGAGTCCTTAATCTTGTCCCCCAGGATGCGACCCACACCAGTCGACTAACACCCTGGCACTAGGTGAACATGACAACAGATGTAAGGAAACACGTCGAAATGTTTCAACCCCGCCAGGAATCGAACCCGGGCCGTTAGTGTCTGAAGCGAGAGCTTTAGCCACCAGGAGACGGGGCACAATTTAGAGGCAGTTATAGAAAACTTGTTATACAGACTATGAAATAAAATAGACATTTTAGAGATTGTTATAGATACTCAGCTCCTGGCCCCGCCTCTTCGCTGTCCGCTACTGGGTCTCTGCTCTCCCTGCTCCATGAGCTTTATCATACCTTGTCTTAAAACTATGTATGGTTCCTTCCTGTGTATGTGTGTGTGTGTGTAATATATAAAACACGTTTTAGAGGCAGTGTTGTGGGAAAAACTGTTTTGCGGACTATTTAATGTCTAAAATACTGCTTAGTAGAGTCTGTTTAGTAGAGTCTATGTAGTATAGTCTATGTAGTAGAGTCTGTTTAGTAGAGTCTGTTTAGTAGAGTCTGTTTAGTAGAGTTGTTGTGCTTAGAGGCTCGGTGTTGTGTTTTAAAGACCCAGTGTTGTGTTTTAAAGACCCAGTATTGTGTTTTAAAGACCCAGTGTTGTGTTTTAAAGACCCAGTGTTGTGTTTTAAAGACCCAGTGTTGTGTTTTAAAGACCCAGTATTGTGTTTTAAAGACCCAGTGTTGTGTTTTAAAGACCCTGTATTGTGTTTTAAAGACCCAGTGTTGTGTTTTAAAGAAACAGTATTGTGTTTTAAAGACCCATTGTTGTGTTTTAAAGACCCGGTGTTGTGTTTTAAAGACCCAGTATTGTGATTTAAAGACCCAGTGTTGTGTTTTAAAGACCCAGTGTTGTGTTTTAAAGACCCAGTGTTGTGTTATAAAGACCCAGTGTTGTGTTTTAAAGACCCGGTGCTGTGTTTTAAAGAACCAGTGTTGTGTTTTAAAGACCCGGTGTTGTGTTTTAAAGACCAGGTGTTGTATTTTAAAGGCCCGGTGTTGTGTTTTAAAGACCCGGTGTTGCTGTGTTCAGCTGGAACTTCCGTCAACACGTCCATCAGAAATGAATTAATTACGATTAATTATTCCGAGAATTGATATGAAAGAGGATTACTGAAACCACTCAGGGATTATATTGCTGCTGCTGTGAGGGTCCACTTAGATAAGGATGATTGATTATTAGTACAGGATACCTCTTATATATGGTCTGAGACTGTAGGGGATCTTATATATGATGTGAGACTGACGTTTGTCTTAAATATAGCTTGAGACTATAGCTGTCTTAAGTATGGTCTGATGTATGAGACTGTAGTTAGAAATATCATTTATAATACTGTAATTGAGATCTCTTATTCGAGGAGACTGAGTGAAGATCTCACATATAGTTTAAAGCTGCAGACTGAAGTCTTATATATTGTCTGAGACTGTGGCTGATAGTATGGCCTGATACTGTAGGAGAGGGGTCGTATATATAGTCTGTAGGTGTAGGTTCATGTGTGTTCTGAGACTGGAGCTGGAGGGAAAATTCTTGCATATGGGTTAAGGATGGGGTGTAGATAGTTGTCCTATTCTGTGGTCTGGGTGGACGGAAAGCTGGATATATGGTCTAAAACTTGGTCCCAGAAAAAGTCTCCAATAAATACTGAGATTGTAGCTTTAAAATTTTATGTGAGGTTGAGGTTGAAAGAAGTATTAACGTAGTGTGAGACAGTGGATGGAGAGAACGTATTATGTGTGGCATGACACTGAGTGACGGCAAGGAACTGTATATTGTATGAGGTTTGAAGCCTAGTACGTACACAGGTGTAGATATGGCCAGCACACCTGGACGTAATGCTATATATAACATTAGTAACGAGCAAAAGACAGCAGAAAATAAATTATTATATATCCTTCACCAACATATATAGCCTATATACAGCATTTACAGCTCTGCACAATAAGGCAAATGCAATCACACTACCAGCAGTGAAGGAGAGTCTGCCAAAGTTGTTTCACGAGTGTACCACATCGCTTCACAGCTTTGGGGGGCTTCCTTGTGATTGGTTGATTCATCAGAGGTACTGGTATAAAGACGGGGCCCCTGATTGTTAAACCTTTAGCACCTGGTTCGCTGGTTGGGAGGCAGCCTATATGGGTGTGTGACATACCCCGAATAACTGTGGATTGATACGTACCGTGACTTGATATGCCGACTAAAATGTAACGTACAATTAGTATGTCACAAAGCTTCATGTAATGTCCTCATATTAAGTCTGGTGAATAACTACATTTACTGAAAACGAGGTAAATGTAAATGGCAATAATGGAAATGTCACGGTAAGTCAACAGTCTACTATTTTTTTTTAATAATCAGTTAATGTTATTAGATGGTGCAACTTCTCTCCAATGAAAACCATATAAGTGCCAGGGGCCCAAGGCTGTTCAACAGCCTCGCTTCATACATATGGGGAATTACCAATAGACCTCTGGCTGTCTTCAAGGGGTAACTCGATAGATACCTTAACTCAGTACCTGACCAGCCGGGCTGTGGTTCGAAAGTTGTCTTGCTTGTAGCCAGCAGTAACAGCCTGGTTGATCAGGCTCTCATGCACCGCGAGACCTGGTCATGTACCGGGTCGCGGGGTAGCTGACAACTGGAGCATCTTCCAGGTAGACTCCAGGTAACAGGCAGAATTGACAAGTTTAGTTCTGAATCACTACCAGGACGATATACCAACCTAGTTGCCTACAGAGGCCATAATAATACTCATTCCTGTCCCCAGTCTCAGCCATGAGTGGTGTCTCACCTAGCCTTAAGTCCCTCTCGTGACTGGTCCAGTACAAGGGAGTGGTCCCTCTCATGACTGGAGTAGTACAAGGGATTGGTCCTCTCATGACTGGTCCAGTACAAGGGAGTAGTCCCTCTCATGACTGGTCCAGTACAAGGGAGTGGTCCTCTCATGACTGGTCCAGTACAAGGGAGTGGTCCCTATCATGACTGGTCCAGTACAAGGGAGTGGTCCCTCTCATGACTGGTCCAGTACAAGGGAGTGGTCCTCTCATGATTGGTCCAGTACAAGAGAGTGGTCCTCTCATGACTGGTCTAGTACAAGGGAGTGGTTTCCACTGAGAATGTTGCCATGTAGATGTAGTTCTCACACCATGAATAAATATAGTTCTCACACCATGAATGACTGTAGTTCTGACACCATGAATGACTGTAGTTCTGACACCATGAATGACTGTAGTTCTGACACCATGAATGACTGTAGTTTTGACACCATGAATGACTGTAGTTCTCACACCATGAATGACTGTAGTTCTGACACCATGAACGACTGTAGTTCTGACACCATGAATGACTGTAGTTTTGACACCATGAATGACTGTAGTTCTGACACCATGAATGACTGTAGTTTTGACACCATGAATGACTGTAGTTCTGACACCATGAATGACTGTAGTTCTGACACCATGAATGACTGTAGTTCTGACACCATGAATGACTGTAGTTTTGACACCATGAATGACTGTAGTTCTGACACCATGAATGACTGTAGTTCTGACACCATGAATGACTGTAGTTCTGACACCATGAATGACTGTAGTTCTGACACCATGAATGACTGTAGTTCTGACACCATGAATGACTGTAGTTCTGACACCATGCATGACTGTAGTTCTGACACCATGAATAACTATAGTTCTGACACCATGATACTTAGTTCGACACCATGAATGACTGTAGTTCTGACACCATGAATGACTGTAGTTCTGACACCATGAATACTTAGTTCTGACACCATGAATGACTGTAGTTCTGACACCATGAATGACTGTAGTTTGACACCATGAATGACTGTAGTTCTGACACCATGAATGACTGTAGTTCTGACACCATGAATGACTGTAGTTCTGACACCATGAATGACTGTAGTTCTGACACCATGAATGACTGTAGTTCTGACACCATGAATGACTGTAGTTCTGACACCATGCATGACTGTAGTTCTGACACCATGAATAACTATAGTTCTGACACCATGAATGACTGTAGTTCTGACACCATGAATGACTGTAGTTCTGACACCATGAATGACTGTAGTTCTGACACCATGAATGACTAGTTCTGACACCATGAATGACTGTAGTTCTGACACCATGAATGACTGTAGTTCTGACACCATGAATGACTGTAGTTCTGACACCATGAATGACTGTAGTTCTGACACCATGAATGACTGTAGTTCTGACACCATGAATGACTGTAGTTCTGACACCATGAATGACTGTAGTTCTAACACCATGAATGACTGTAGTTCTGACACCATGAATGACTAGTTCTGACTTGAATAATTTGATTTAGTCACAGTAATTGTCAGTAGCAACGAGAGTGAATTATAGAACAAATGAAATAGACGGCTGAAAATTAATTATACAACATTATTCTATTATACAACATTATAAAATATTAGCCTATTATGCAGCATTGTACAAAATTATTAGACAACATTATAAAACATTATACTACTACATTATACAACATTATTGAACATTATTTTACTACAGTATACAACATTACTCTGTTATTCAGTAATATACATTACTCTATTACACTACACTATTCTCTTATACAACATCATACATCATTATTATACAACAGTATTATGAAACACTATTATACAACGTAATTATACAATATTATTATACAAAATTATTATACAACATTATTATACAATATTAATCAATAATATTATTATACGACACTGCATGTTTCAACACGTTATACCAAGCAATCACGTGGTTCTCCTGCATGTTTCAACACGTTATACCAAGCAATCACGTGGTTCTCCTGCATGTTTCAACACGTTATACCAAGCAATCACGTGGTTCTCCTGCATGTTTCAACACGTTATACCAAGCAATCACGTGATTCTCCTGCATGTTTCAACACGTTATACCAAGCAATCACGTGGTTCTCCTGCATGTTTCAACACGTTATACCAAGCAATCACGTGGTTCTCCTGCATGTTTCAACACGTTATACCAAGCAATCACGTGGTTCTCCTGCATGTTTCAACACGTTATACCAAGCAATCACGTGGTTCTCCTGCATGTTTCAACACGTTATACCAAGCAATCACGTGGTTCTCCTGCATGTTTCAACACGTTATACCAATCAATCACGTGATTCTCCTGCATGTTTCAACACGTTATACCAAGCAATCACGTGGTTCTCCTGCATGTTTCAACACGTTATACCAAGCAATCACGTGATTCTCCTGCATGTTTCAACACGTTATACCAAGCAATCACGTGGTTCTCCTGCATGTTTCAACACGTTATACCAAGCAATCACGTGGTTCTCCTGCATGTTTCAACACGTTATACCAAGCAATCACGTGGTTCTCCTGCATGTTTCAACACGTTATACCAAGCAATCACGTGGTTCTCCTGCATGTTTCAACACGTTATATCAAGCAATCACGTGGTTCTCCTGCATGTTTCAACACGTTATACCAAGCAATCACGTGGTTCTCCTGCATGTTTCAACACGTTATACCAAGCAATCACGTGGTTCTCCTGCATATTTCAAGACATTATACCAAGCAATCAGAAGCATGATGAGGTATATACAGAAAAAGATCGTGGTCAGCAGGATTCGAACCCACACGTGTAGAGTGGCATAGCTTCCCAAGTGATGCCTTAGATCACTAAGCTACAGATGCCTCAAAAAGCTAGACAGGCCCGGGCAGACCAGTCTCAGCCATGGTATTATTGTAATTATTTATTGCCGTACAAGTTTCTTACTTTAGAAGAAAAGTTAGAAATTATGATCAAGCTTACTGAGAAAGACTTAGAATGCTGAGACAGGTGTTAGAATATCAAAGCTCCACCATCACTTTCAACCTTCCTTTGGTAATTACTGCTTCTAAAATGTTCATTCGTCAGTAAACATGAGCAAAGGAGAAAAATATTAGTACTGTGTTTCTTTTACTTTTGCATCGCTTGTTTAGGCCTATCTATTGCACACTTAATAAATGAGAGTGTAAACATGTTTTTAGGCTTTTATATGCACTGCCAAGTGAATTAAAGGGTCGTGATTCACTTTACGATGATATTCGTTTTTCGTCGGTGATCTTAACTTGCCGTATTAGTGAGGTATTCCTTTATATGTAGGTCACAATGCTTGACAAAGCTCCTGGAGAGCAAAACGTTGCCACAAAATGTCACATTAGTTGCACTTGTGATGTTTTACCTAACATGTCCAATCTCTTCTGAAGAATATGTAACTTCTTGAAATACCAACCCGTCCTCATAACCACAGACAACATGGCACTGTTGTAAAGGCACTCAAATGGGTGATTGTTGACTACCTTCAACAGTTGAAATATAACATTAGTTATATGGGCCTCGTGCCGTGGCTACCAATTTTCTGTTCCCACCCCAGACTATTTTATCCACGTCAGTATTATTATAGTTTTCCTAACCTAACCTAACTTAATCTAGGCTAAGCTTTCCTAATCTAGTCTAAATTAAACTAACATAAGTAACATAACCTAAGCTACTGAACCTAACCAAACCTTACCTAACCTTGTCTAACCTAACCTTCCCTAACCTAAAATACGTTAATCTAATTTAACCTAACTTAACCTAAACTAACCTAACCTAGAAATGTGATGTAAACCTTATGTGAAGATACGACATAGTTCTTAGAGGGATGAGTTGGTAAGACATTTTTGTACATTCTTGAAGAATTCTTGTATTATATTCCTGAAGTATTCAGACATTCTTATGCATCCAGCATTCTTGCCCTACATGTTAGTATATATTCTTTCATGGACATTTCCATACTTTCTTGAAGTGCATGTCCATTTATTCTTGAAGTGCATGTCCCAACATTCATGAAGTGCACATCACTACATTGTTGAAGTGCACATCACTACATTCTTGAGGTACATCTTAACACATAGTCTTGGGTTGTATAACTATATGCGTTTGAAGAATATGTCCATAATTTTTTTAAGAATATGACCATTCATTCTCGAAGTATATTTCCAAATAATCCTGATGTATATAGTCAAATATTCTTAAAGTGTTCACACATTCTTAAAACAAGTCTTCTTGCATTCTTGAAGAGCATTGTTGCGACCTATGAAAAAGGCGCAATGAATGTGTTGCATATATTTTTATGCATATTATTTTATATTGCTGATATTTTCATTAATAGCTAAAATAAAATTTCATGCTTCATATTATTTGACTTACTATATTAGTTTACGTATGTTAATAGGATGTAATAACTATATCTCTCACTGTGGTAGCTGTTGGAGAGTTTTGATTGGCTGCCAGCACTTGCAAACTACGTGCCCGCTTGTTTAACAGTTGGTGTCAGGCTGAAGCTGGTACTAGTCACGTGACACACCTGATGGTGTCACTGCTGGGACTGCCTCGCTTCCTCTCTTTGTATGCTGATCATGGAGGCAACTTGCTGTCTTCCTGCTCTGTCATTTCGTATCAATTAGACTCTTGTTTTCGGTCGAGTATGTATCTATTGAAGAGCCGGGACGTACGTCTCGTAACTCTGTGCAACTCTGTTCAGATCATTATTTTGATTTAGTGATATTTGATGTTTGCAGAGGCTGTGTCGTGGTGCCACTATATCTCTGGTCCCGAGTTTAACTCTCGACCGACATTGTTCTGGGATCTACACGTTGTCGTAGTCAGAGAAATTGGAACAGCTGAACTCAGTTTCAATATTAAGTGAATTTTATGACTTTCGTGTAGAATCTGTTGAAGGATGTCTTTGCTTCCTTGTTCCTTGCCTGATGATGTGCTGTACTGTTTGTTACCTTCCTTGTTCCTTGCCTGATGATGTGATGTACTGTTTTTACCTTCCTTGTTCCTTGCCTGATGATGTGCTGTACTGTTACCTTCCTTGTTCCTTGTCTGATGATGTGATGTACTGTTACCTTCCTTGTTCCTTGCCTGATGATGTGATGTACTGTTACCTTCCTTGTTCCTTGCCTGATGATGTGCGGTACTGTTACCTTCCTTGTTCCTTGCCTGATGATGTGCGGTACTGTTACCTTCCTTGTTCCTTGTCTGATGATGTGCGGTACTGTTACCTTCCTTGTTCCTTGTCTGATGATGTGCTGTACTGTTACCTTCCTTGTTCCTTGCCTGATGATGTGCGGTACTCTTACTGCTGCTTCAAACATTATTGCTGTTTGGTAAAATGAGTCGTCATATTGATCAAACAAACTGTTTGATCGTCTTGATGGTTCAGAAGTTAGATTATTTAGGGACTTGTTGTTGTCAGCCACATTTTAAATTCAAGTCGAGTCTTACTGAGCACACACACATATACACACATTATTATTATTCTTGAAGTTAAGTACATCACATCAAGCAACGTACCAGAAGGTACTTATTAAGATTAGTACAGTTATTAAATGTGCTCTTAGCACCAAATAATTATATGTGCAAGATAAATATGATATATAAGTATAACAAATTATACTCCAAGAGTTGTGTAGGAACTTAGCCCCTTAATTATTACAAAAGACACGTGTGGAGAGTTGCATAGCTCCCCAAGTTGTGCCTCAGGTAGCCAGGTAGCCAGGTAGCCAGGTAGTCTGGTTATAACTTGGTACAAGTCGGACTGAAACGTCGTATAAGATTGTCTCTCTTATGTGCGGGTTATTTTTGTATTGTTTCAGTCACGGTATTGTGCGTCTTTGTTCTTTGTGGAAAATAGTTTCCCATTTGTCACTGATAACCTATTTAATCAATTGCTTTGCATTAGTTCTCCTTGCTGCAAGTTCTGCTTTCCCTAGAATGAGTCTATTCTATTAGTCTTCTAGTTGTGTCTCGATCTCCCGTTGTCTTTGTGGTTGCTAGAGTATCTGGAAGCTTTTCTGTCACCCGGATCGCTAGACAGCATTTTTGTGATTCTGAATTCTTGTGTAATTTGTTTTTGAGTGTATCACTCAATACAGGATCTAGTGGCATGAGGCAGTACGCAGCACACACTATAATGTGGTGTTACAACAGTACACACCCTACGATGCACTGTGACACTACACGGTACATAGCACACTACAGTGCACTATGGCCCCCAGCTGTACACAATACATAACACAGAATTCAAGTTTACATTGTGGGCCCCAGCAGTACTCAGGACACACTACACTACACAAATTTTATGCCACAGCACTCAACAGCATACTAAGCAGTGTGGGGTCTTCCTCGACGCCACAGCATGCGCTATCAGCCTAAAGAATTACCTCTTTAGACCTACTAAACATTTTTTATCTCAGTTCTATTACCTCTAAAATACCACTTACTTATTCAAAAATAATAATTTGCTGTTATACGACCCGTTTTTGGTTAAAAAATATTGGTGTTAAAATTTGTAGAAAAGAACGTATAATATACGATGTAGGAACACTTAGTTATGAGGTGGAGAGGAAAGTTAGAGGAAAGTGTTGATTTTGAAGTGTGATGTGCAGGATAATCTAGAATAATTCATATTAGCAGGACAATCTAGAATAATTCATATTAGAAGGATAATCTAGAATAATTCATATTAGCAGGATAATCTAGAATCATTCGTATTACGAAGCAATTGGTTGGGTCAGGACTTAGCTAAGAAGTAACAATTTATATTTAGATTAAATCATATTATACTGATTAACTCTTAGATATGTTAAGTAAGGATAGATTATACAAAGTCGTCCTGGTTAGTATACATTTCATACTTAGGAATAGTTGTCTACCCTAGATGGGGATGAGTTATCAAGTGAGCTTAGAATAACCTAGATGGGGATGAGTTATCAAGTGAGCTTAGAATAACCTAGATTGGGATGAGCTATCAAGTGAGCTTAGAATAACCTTGAGCGGCGCGAGCTATCAAGTGAGATTAATAATAATATAATATCTTTATTTACTACAAGTACATGTACAAGGTATAACAGTCCTAGCTGACATCAATGACATACTACTAGTATATAGAAAGCCGCTTGTTATGCTGAGCATTTCGGGCAAATTAGATCCTTGTCACAGGATGCGACCCACACCATTCGACTAACTCCTTAGGTACCCATTTCACTGATGGGTGAACATGGACAACCGGTGTAAAGAAACACACCCAATGTTTCTACCCTCGCTGGGAATCGAACGCAGACCCTCGCAGTGTGAAGCGAGAGTTTAGCGATCAGGCCTCGGGTCACCGTTCAGGTCACGGGACACCGTTCAGGTCACGGGGCACCGTTCAGGTCACGGGGCACCGTTCAGTCCACGGGGCACCGTTCAGGTCACGGGGCACCGTTCAGGTCACGGGGCACCGTTCAGGTCACGGGGCACCGTTCAGGCCACGGGGCACCGTTCAGGCCACGGGGCACCGTTCAGGCCACGGGGTACCGTTCAGGCCACGGGGTACCGTGGCATGAACTTAGATTGGGATGAGCTATCAAGTGGGCTCAGGCAGGATAGGATCACTCAGTCCGTAATGTGGACTGCGTATGCTAGTATATCATGTTAGATTAAGTATGCCAGTATATCATGTTAGATTAAGTATGCCAGTATATAATGTTAGATTAAGTATGCCAGTATATCATGTTAGATTAAGTATGCCAGTATATCATGTTAGATTAAGTATGCCAGTATATCATGTTAGATTAGGTATGCCAGTATATCATGTTAGATTAAGTATGCCAGTATATCATGTTAGATTAAGTATGCCAGTATATCATGTTAGATTAAGTATGCCAGTATATCATGTTAGATTAAGTATGCCAGTATATCATGTTAGATTAAGTATGCCAGTATATCATGTTAGATTAAGTATGCCAGTATATCATGTTAGATTAAGTATGCCAGTATATCATGTTAGATTAAGTATGCCAGTATATCATGTTAGATTAAGTTTGCCAGTATATCATAGATTAAGTATACCAGTATATCATGTTAGATTAAGTATGCCAGTATATCATGTTAGATTAAGTATGCAGTATATCATGTTAGATTAAGTATGCCAGTATATCATGTTAGATTAAGTATGCCAGTGTATCATGTTAGATTAAGTATGCCAGTATATCATGTTAGATTAAGTATGCCAGTATATCATGTTAGATTAAGTATGCCAGTATATCATGTTATATTAAGTTTGCCAGTATATCATAGATTAAGTATGCCAGTATATCATGTTAGAATAAGTATGCCAGTATATCATGTTAGATTAAGTATACCAGTATATTATGTTAGATTCAGTATGCCAGTATATCATGTTAGATTAAGTATGCCAGTATATCATGTTAGATTAAGAATCATTTTCACAAAGGGGGGGGGAGGGAGGGGATGATGACAGTGATGGCTAGTTGAGGAATTATGGATTGATAATCTTTCATAACAAGCTTCCAAATATTTTTTCTCTTTGATCTAGTTCCTCAAAATTAAATTCTGTTTCGTCAAATTCCATAGCGCGAGTGTCAGCGTCCCGATGTTTGCCCAAACATTGTTGGTGTTGCCAGTTTATCATATATACACACACACACACACACACACACACACACACACACACACACACACACACACACACACACATACACACACACACACGCCCCGATGGCATGGTGGCTAGCGCTCTTGCTTCACGCACGGAGGGCCCGGGTTCAATTCCCGGCGTGGCCGAAACATTTCGAAGTGTTTCGTTACACACACACACACACATACATACAACAGGCATAGTGTCTAATCGACATGTGCCTAGGACAAAATGGTAACTAACACACACACACACACACACACACACACATACATACACACACATACATACACACACATACATACACACACATACATATACACACACGCCCCGATGGCATGGTGGCTAGCGCTCTTGCTTCACGCACGGAGGACCCGGGTTCAATTCCCGGCGGGGCCGAAACATTTCGAAGTGTTTCCTTACACACACACACACACACATACAACAGGCCTAGTGTCTAATCGACATGTGCCTTGGACAAAATGGTAACTAACATACATACACACACATACATACACACACACACACACATACACACACACACACATACATACACACACATCAATAAGACAAGAGAGAGAGGGGTGGGTAGATTGCATATTCCTGGACTGTAAGAAGGCGTTTGACACAGTTCCACACAAGAGATTAGTGCAGAAGCTGGAGGACCAGGCAGGGGTAACAGGGAAGGCACTACAATGGATCAAGGAATACCTGTCAGGCAGACAGCAGCGAGTCATGGTACATGGCGAGGTGTCAGAGTGGGCGCCGGTGACGAGTGGGGTTCCACAGGGGTCAGTCCTAGGACCAGTGCTGTTTCTGGTATTTGTGAACGACATGAAGGAAGGAATAGACTCCGAAGTGTCCCTGTTTGCAGATGATGTGAAGTTGATGAGAAAAAATCAATCGGACGAGGACCAGGCAGAACTACAAAGGGATCTGGACAGGCTGCAAGCCTGGTCCAGCAACTGGCTCCTGGAGTTCAACCCAACCAAGTGCAAAGTCATGAAGATTGGGGAAGGACAAAGAAGACCGCAGACGGTGTGGAGAAAATTCTCCAAAGGAGGGGGGTATGCGCCCTTTCTACCCTTGTTAAGGGCCCCCACCCTTTCCGCCCTTAGGAAGGGGCCAGACGAGGCGAGTCTGGCTGAGAAAAACAAATTAACTCGTTCCAGATGTACTGACCACAGTGTGTCACGTTGTCTGACCAAGTAGCAGCGAGTGTATATGTGAGTTAATAGACATTTGAGATAAATGTAGCTCTTTGCCGTAACAGGAAAATTATAGTAAACTGTTGTATTAATTTCTACACTTAAACAATACAATCATGTGTTCCAGTGATCAAAGTATTTAGAGAACACAAACATTTTTATTGCCACTTGTAGCAGCATGAAGCAATTGTTGAAATTATGCTGATATCAGCATGCTAAGCCCCACGGTGCCACGAGGCACCACGAGGAGTCAGATTGAAATCAGCCACCGAAGAAACGGGTCATACGGTGACGAAGGGTTTAACCTAACAAAGACATTAGTCGTACGCGTCCGTTATTCTAACTTAATCTCCACTAACGTCGGGAAATCGGATAAGAACTCTGTTCCAGCGCATTTAGTGAATAATACCACGGTATATTCAGAAGTGTGCGCAGCTTCTTATTACTGCTAAAAGACAAACGTAGAGACAATCGCAAGTGAACTCCATCGAAACAAGACGGTGACTCATCAGCAGCATTCTACAATCAAGACAGCATTTCCGCCGTATATGGTGGAGTCAACACCATCGCTCACGTTACACGAGCAAGGTATGTTTTTATGTTCTTGTCAGGCAGGGGACTGTGCAGTTCTTGTATTTCAAGAGCATCAAAATTTACCTATTGATGGCGGTTATGTGTGGACTTTTAAGTCCAAACACGTGAGTGTAACCTCAGTCTGGAGTTAATGACTGAAGATATGAGCATACGCTCCTTTGTGGCAATATATTTTATAACCACGTGTAATTTTTACCAAACAGCCCTGTGGAGAATGAGGCCATAGATGTATCCTCTGTGAAGAAGTCGGAGATGGCTGTGACTTCTTGGATTCATCAATAAGCTAAGTAGCAAGATTAACAGTTCATTATATCGTAGGAGCACATTCCTCCACAGATGGAGTACAGCCTAGGGGGCCAGAGACTGCAAACCTCAATCAAGGAAAAAGATCTTGGGGTGAGTATAACACCAGGAACATCTTCTGAGGCGCACATCAACCAAATAACTGCTGCAGCATATGGGCGCCTAGCAAACCTAAGAACAGCATTCCGACATCTTAATAAAGAATCGTTCAGGACCCTGTACACTGTGTACGTTAGGCCCATACTGGAGTATGCAGCACCAGTTTGGAACCCACACCTAGCCAAGCATGTGAAGAAGCTCGAGAAAGTGCAAAGGTTTGCAACAAGACTAGTCCCGGAGCTAAGGGGTATGTCCTACGAGGGGAGGTTAAAGGAAATCGACCTGACGACACTGGAGGACAGGAGAGATAGGGGGGACATGATAACAACATATAAGATACTGAGAGGAATTGACAAAGTGGACAGAGACAGAATGTTCCAGAGATGGGACACAACAACAAGGGGACACAGTTGGAAGTTGAAGACTCAGATGAATCACAGAGATGTTAGGAAGTAGTTCTTCAGTCACAGAGTTGTCGGGAAGTGGAATAGTTTAGGAAGCGATGTAGTGGAGGCAGGCTCTATACATAGCTTTAAGCAGAGGTATGATAAAGCTCATGGCGCAGGGAGAGTGACCCAGTAGCGGCCAGTGAAGAGGCGGGGCCAGGAGCTTTGACTCGACCCCTGCAACCACAACTAGGTGAGTACAACTAGGTGAGTACACACACACACACGCGCACGGAGGGACCGGGTTCAATTCCCGGCGGGGCGGAAACATTTCGAAGTGTTTCCTTACATACAACAGGCCTAGTGTCTAATCGACATGTGCCTAGGACAAAATGGTAACTAACACACACAACCACCTCTGCATCTCCCTACCAACAATATTAAGAGGCAACACTCCCAACAGTAGTTGTAGTTCATTATCTTGCTCAAACAAATTACTTTTACCATCCTACTGTTGCAGTATCTGTGAAGTAAACCAGACACTGCGCCCAACATTGTTGGTGATATTACCACCACCACTACACTGAGCCCACAACATTGTGGAATTACCACCACCACTCACTGCAGCCCACAACATTGGTGATATTACCACCACCACTACACTGCCAGCCCACAACATTGTTGGTGATATTACCACCACCACTACACTGCCAGCCCACAACATTGTTGGTGATATTACCACCACCACTATCTGCCACACAACATTGTGGTGATATTACCACCACTCATGCCAGCCCACAACATTGTGGGTGATGTCCACACAATGACCCAACATTGGTGATATTACCACCACCACTACACTGCCAGCCCACAACATTGTTGGTGATATTACCACCACCACTACACTGCCAGCCCACAACATTGTTGGTGATATTACCACCACCACTACACTGCCAGCCCACAACATTGTGGGTGATATTACCACCACCACTACACTGCCAGCCCACAACATTGTGGGTGATATTACCACCACCACTATCAGCCCACAACTGTGGGTGATTACCACCACCACTACACTGCCAGCCCACAACATTGTGGGTGATATTACCACCACCACTACACTGCCAGCCCACAACATTGTGGGTGATATTTCCACCACCACTACACTGCCAGCCCACAACATTGTGGGTGATATTACCACCACCACTACACTGCCAGCCTCCACCATTACCAGCACTGCCACCACTGCCACCATCACAACCACCACAACCACAACTACCACTGCCACAACCACCACCACCACCTCCACTGCCACCATCTCAACCACCACAACCACAACTACCTCTGCCACCACCACCACTGCTACCACTATCACCGCCAATGCAACCACTGCCACCACAAACACCATTGCCACTACTACCACCACTTCCGTCACCACAAATGCCAGCAGCACCACCACTGCCACCACCACCACGACTGTCACCACCCTCACCACTGCAAGCACCACTACGACTGCCACCACCCTCACCACTGCAACCACCACCACTGCAATCAGCACCACCACTGCTATTATCACTATCATCACTGGCACCACTACCACTGCTACCAACACCACCACAACCCCCACTGCCACCACCACCACCACTGCCCCCATCACCACAACCTATACTGCCACTACCACCACCACCACCACCACCACTGCCGCTACCACCATCACCACCATCACTGCCACCCCTACAACCACTGCCACCACCATCACCACAACTAACACTGTCACCATCACCACCAATGCCACCATTACCACAACACTGCCACAACCACCACTGCCACCTCCGTCACTGCTACCATCACCACCACCACCTCTGCCACCACCACCACTACCACCACCATCCCTAACCATACCACGGGTAGGGTTGGAACTCGCGGCTAGTATGGCTACTATGAGATTCATCCAACTAGGTATATTTATACACCATAGGAAGGTTAGTATAGGCACCACTGTGTCCAAGATTTTACAGAAGAATCTCCCGCCAGAGTGGCTGTGATGAACTCAAGCTCTAGTCCCCCTCAAAGCATTCATCATGACTCACGAAATCGTAATGACACGATTGTACATTTGCGATTTCGTGAACCACCATCACTGCCACCATCACCACTGCCACCACCTTCACCACCACCGTCACTGCCACCACCATCACCACCCTCACCACTGCTACCACCATCACCGCCGCTACCACCACCGCCACCACCACCACCATCACCACCGCCACCACCACCACCACTAGTTTGGGACTACAGTTTACTGAAAACGAACTGTCTCTTGTGTGGTATACAGGCGCCTGCTGGCACTGTTTGCAACTCGAGTTTCCAGCAAGGCTAGGCTAGGCCTAAGGGATATTATGGTATCCTTTACAGTATATTCTGTCCTTTTTTTAAACACTATACCACTATGTTTTACACTCAGAGACTTTCATTCCTCTCCCATATATTAGATACTATATATTTATTTTCACGGCGCTATTAGTCTTAATTTCCCTGGTGGGAGTATGGCAGCTCATCCTGTGTTCACTGTACACTCTACACGGCTCAGAGGCCACTGTTATATATTAGGTTAATTCTGGGCACTGGAGAGATTTACTTTATATGTTCACTGGCACAGTTTAACGCCTCTGGCCCAAAGATGTCTTACAATAATCCACGGAAACTACAGAGCCTCCACCACCGCTGTTGGTTATAACTTACTGAGATGCGACAGAAAAAAGAGGCAACAAGAGGAAGTTGGCTTGTATATCACAGAGTCGTTCAGTTGCCAGGAATTACTATACACAACAAATGGAAGTAGTTGAAGTTTAGGCAGTAAATATTGAAAACAAAAACCTTGTCAGTGTGGTTGTATATGAGTCTCCTGATGCAACTTGCCAACATTTCCAGCAACAGCTTTTGGCTACTGTCTGGAAAATCTCCCAACACCTGCCCCAAACATCTTGCTACTGGAAGATTTCAACTTAAGACACCTAAAATGGAGGAATGTAGCAAATGTTTTAGTAGAGATCACCCCAGGAGGCAGCTCTGATGAAAATTTACACACACATGAACTATTAAATCTCTGCAACAAATTCACTTTAAGCCAGCAAATAGTGGAGCCAACAAGACTGGAGAATACACTCGACCTCATCGACACTTACAATGATGTCCGGGTACGAAATATAACAGGATCAAGACAATACACTCAGATCATAACATAATAGAGGTACAGACATGTATGCACAGGGCTCCTGACCAGCAAAATGTGATCATTTATGAGGGAGCCTTCACCAAATTCAACTTCAATAACAAAAGCATAGAGTGGGATCAAATCAACCATATTCTGAATGAAACAAGATGGGAAGATATCCCAAACAACACGGATCCGAACCTTTTCCTAGAAAGAATTAACTCTGTGGCTCTTGAGGTAGGCTGAAGGCACATTCCCTAATAAAAAAAGAAGTGAAGATGTAAACTAGAAAGAGAGACGCTCTCTGTGTAGGCCAAGAATCACAGAGCTGCTGAGAGGAGGCAGTATATCTGAAATACGAAAGGAGGCACTGATCAGAGAAGTAGCAGATATCTAACTTAAGCTTAAGTAATCATACAGGTATTACGAACACAGGTAAAGAATGCCACTGTCTCACTCTAAGTTTAGAGTTTGACTTTATATCTCGAGAAAAGTTGCGCTCTATCTAATGAGTTGGATGGTTGAGAGGAAAGGCGGTTCCATTATTGTTCAGTGCCATGGCGGCACGCTACCCTTGGAGTTGGAAGCCTAGTCCTGGCTATTAGAGCCCTTTTGGGGTGGGGGTGTGGCATACAAAGAGTATGTTACATTTTGTTCAGCGTATGTACACACTCCCATATAGGCTGCCTCCCAACCAGTGAACCAGGTGCTAAGGGTTTAACGGTAAGGGTACCCATCGTTAAATCAGTACCTTGGTTCATTAACCAATCACAGGTGGGCTTGCCAAGTGCTGAGGTGACGTGATATCACTCGTCGTCAGCACAGTGCTCTCTCTCTGGCTTTTGTCTTTGCCTTTTGTCACCGTGTGGTACACTTGTATTTCAACTCCTGTACATAGTGTACATAAGTGTACACACACACACACACAAAACAAAACTCATCAGTAGACTATAATGTATATTTGCCTTCACCAGATGATATATACAAATAGGCATACTATGTACAATATGTACAGGTAGAATAGATAGATGGCAAAGCAGAAGCCAGAGAGTGTTCACCATACTCAACCAGCAGCTAGGCAAGTCTGTCAATGCTACCACAAGTGAACCACGTTGCTTTAGCGGGATTGCCTGTGATTGACCGATGAAGCAAGATACTGATTTAACGAAGGGTACCCTACTGATCGGTAAACCCTTAGCACCCGGTTTGCTGGTTGGGAGGCAGCCTATATGGGAGTGTAACGTACGCCAAATGAATTGTAACATACTCTTTGCATGCCACAACAGGAGACAAGAAACACAGAAAGAACTTAATGCCATAAATAAAATTGAAAAAACAAATATTTTCTTATGCAAAATCTAGGGCAAAAAACAACATCCAGTATTGGATCCCTGCTTAGACGAGATGGAACTTACACTGATGACAGCAAAGAAATGAATGAGATGCTGAGCGGTTAATCAGACTAAAGGTCGACAATCTAAATTATTTTTTTTAGACAGAGACTCAAAATTTGGTTATTTCCAAAACTTATTATATGATCCATACACCATAAGACTTTGACTCACGGAACACTGTGTTCAACAAGAACTGAAAAGAGACCTTTTCATGTGCCTTAAATATTCTTTGAAGAGGGAGCACGGACACAGGGGCCATCCCACAGTCACTAAAACAACAGACAGCCCACTACACAAAGGTGGCAGTAATTCTGTTAGGGCATTAACGTCCCACATCATATAAATCTTTGAAAGGATTCTAAGAAGCAAGATCGCCATCCACATAGATACCCATCAGTTGACCAACCCAGCGCAGCATGGGATAGGCAGGTCCCTCCTGCCTATCCTAACTATTGGACCATTATGACATAGTCATGGATGCTCTGGAGTAAAATCAAAATGCCGAGGTAGTATGCACAGACTTTGCAAAAGCCTTCTACAAATGTGATCACGGTGTAATAGCACACAAAATGTGTGATAAAGGAATAACAGGAAAAGTGGATAGATGGATCTATAACTTCTTAACAAACACAACACAAAGAGTAATAGTAAACAGAGTAAAGTCTGAGGCGGCTACAGTGAAAAGCTCTGTTCCACAAGGCACAGTACTCGCTCCCATCCTGTTCCTCATCCTCATTTCCGGCATAAACGGAGATATGAGCCACAGCACCGTGTCTTCCTTTGTGGATGACACCCGAATTTGCATGACAGTGTCCACCATCGAAGACACTGTAAATCACCAGAAGGACATCAACCAAATCTTTAAATGGGCTGCAGAAAACAATATGATGTTCTGTGATGACAAATTGAAATTTCTCTGCTATGAAAAACTCGAGGAAATAAAAACTGTATCATAGTATAAAACAAATTGCAACCATACAATAGAGCGAAAAACTAATGTGAAGGACCTGGGAGTGATAATGTCAGACAATCTCATTTTCAAAGATCACAACAATGTATCTACTACTTCTGCCAGAAAAATGATAGGATGGATAATGAGAACCTTCAAAACTAGAGATGCCAAGCCCATGATGATTCTCTTCAAATCGCTTGTTCTCGCTAGGCTGGAATATTGCTGTACACTAAAGGCCCCCTTCGAGCCAGGAGTAATTGGAGACCTTGAGAATATAAAGGGAACTTTCACGGCAAATATAAATATGAAAAAGCACCTAAATTACTGGGAACCGTTGAAGTCCCATGATATGTAATCCCTGGAGCGCAGGCGAGAAAGATACATGATAATATACACTTGGAAGCTCCTAGAGGAACTATTCCCAAATCTGTCTACAAAAATCACTCCCTACGAAAGGAAAAAAATGCAACATCCTTCAATGAAAGGCAGAAGCTCCACGAGTACACTAAGAGACAACACAATAAGTGTTAGGGGCCCAAGATTCTTCAACTGCCTCCCAGCATACATAAGGGGCATTACCAATAGACCCCTAGCTGTCTTCAAGAGGAGCTCACCAGGCACCTAAAGTCAGGAACTGACCAGCCAGGCTGTGGTTCGTACGTCCGTTTAAGCGCGCTGATCCACCGCGAGGCCTGGTCACGCACCGGGCCGTGGGGGCGTTGACCCCCGAAACCCCCTCCTGGTATACCATTCCACCACCACTGCCACCACCACTGCCACCGCCACCACCACTGCCACCACCACCACTATCACCGCGATCCCCATCAACGCTGCCACCTCCCCTAACTGTAACCACCACCCCCTCACTGCAACCACCAACAGCACTACTGCCACCACCACAATCACCATCACTGCCACCACCACCACTGCCACCAATAACACTGCTACTGTCTCTGCCACCACCACCACAACCATTATCACTGTCACCTGCATTTTCACCACCATTACTACCACTAAAACCAGTGCTATCACCACCACTGCTACTGCCACTACCACCACAGCTACCTCCTGCATTATCACCACTACTACTGCCACCGCCATCATCTCCGCCATCACCACTGCTGCCACAACCACTGCCAGCACCATCACCACCACAACCACCACCACCACCACTGCCACTAACACTGCCATCGCCACCAGCACCACCACTTCCACCACCAATACTGCTATCAGTGCCGCCGCCGCCACCACCACCAATACTGCCACCAATGCCACCACCACTGCTACCAGTGCCACCACCACCACTGCCATCAGTGCCGCCGCCACCACCACTACCACCAGTGCCCCACACCACTGCCACAAGTGCCGCCACCACCATCACTGCCAACAATGCCACCATCACTGCCACCAGTGCCACCACCACTGCAATTACCACTGTTATCAGTGCCACCACCACCACTGCCACCAGTGCCTCCACCACCACCACTGCCACCAGAAGGCCTACTTCATTAGAACTTCAAAGGCTTTTCTAAGCAACAGTTCTACATTGCAATTTCATTATTTTATTCATCCAGAACTGTGCAAAAATAATAATATTTAAAGCGAATAAATAATTAGAAAATTCTAAATCTTTTCACTATTTAACGAATTTATTCATGAACTCCAGAACTGTTCTCCATTGTGAGTCTGACCCCTGTTAGTGAGTCTGGCCCCTGTTAGTGAATCTGGCCCCTGTTAGTGAGTCTGGCCCCTGTTAGTGAGTCTGGCCCCTGTTAGTGAGTCTGACCCCTGTTAGTGAGTCTGGCACCTGTTAGTGAGTCTGGCCCCTGTTAGTGAGTCTGACCCCTGTTAGTGAGTCTGACCCCTGTTAGTGAGTCTGACCCCTGTTAGTGAGTCTGGCCCCTGTTAGTGAGTCTGGCCCCTGTTAATGAGTCTGACCCCTGTTAGTGAGTCTGACCCCTGTTAGTGAGTCTGACCCCTGTTAGTGAGTCTGGCCCCTGTTAGTGAGTCTGGCCCCTGTTAGTGAGTCTGACCCCTGTTAGTGAGTCTGACCCCTGTTAGTGAGTCTGGCCCCTGTTAGTGAGTCTGGCCCCTGTTAGTGAGTCTGACCCCTGTTAGTGAGTCTGGCCCCTGTTAGTGAGTCTGACCCCTGTTAGTGAGTCTGGCCCCTGTTAGTGAGTCTGACCCCTGTTAGTGAGTCTGGCCCCTGTTAGTGAGTCTGACCCCTGTTAGTGAGTCTGGCCCCTGTTAGTGAGTCTGGCCCTTGTTAGTGAGTCTGGCCCCTGTTAGTGAGTCTGGCCCCTGTTAGTATCCAGGAATTTCACTTATGAACTGTATTTAAAGGTAAACATGCATGCATACTATTAGGAACAGAGGTGTATATATGGTTTGAACACCTTTACTTAATAAGATTTCCACTTGACAACAAGCAAAAGACAGCAGATAATAACTGAATTATATATTCTTCACCAAAACAAGCTGGTATTTACAGAATATTATAGCCTATGTACAGTATTTACACTGTACAAAAAGGCAAATGCGCTTGATACAGTGAACCGTGAGCAGCCAGTAGTGAAGGGAACTCTGCCCAAGTTGTTTTCACAAGAGTACCACATCGCTTCACAGCTCTGGGAGAGCTCCTTGTGATTGGTTGGTTGAACCAAGGTACTGGTATAACGACGGTCCCTCTTTTGATCGTCAATCCCCTACCACCTGGTTCGCTGATCGGGAGGCAGCCTACATGGGACAGAGACAGAGATAAGATAAGATAAGATTTCTTCGGATTTTTAACCCCGGAGGGTTACCCACCCAGGATAACCCAAGAAAGTCAGTGCGTCATCGAGGACTGTCTATCATATTTCCACTGGGGTCCCCAATTTTGTCAACCAGGATGCAACCCACACCCGTCGACGACCACCCAGGTACCTATTTGCTGCTAGGTTGACATGACAACAGGTGTAAGAAAACACGTCGAAATGTTTCCATCCCGCCGGGAATCGAACTCGGGCCCTCCGTGTGTGTCTTTAAAGAAACCTGTTTCTCAAAGTAGAGAAGGAGAACTTTGTATTACGCGTAGGACTATGTAATATTGGGCGAAAATAGGCAGTGAAAACAATTCTACATTTGGAATTCAGTGGGATCATTTTCTGCATTCCTCTTTTAAACCGGAATGTGTAATTAACTGAGTCATTATGGTGGTAATAAGTTATGTTAGGGGGCACTCCCTGGCACATGTATGTGGCATCATGTGATGAGTGTAGCAGGCAGCACCCGGCATCATATAGTGTGTTGCGTGTAGCAAGCAGCATTCAGCATCATATAGTGTGTTGCGTGTAGCAAGCAGCACCCGGCATCATATAGTGTTGCGTGTAGCAGGCAGCACCAGGCATCATATAGTGTGTTGCGTGTAGCAGGCAGCACCAGGCATCATATAGTGTGTTGCGTGTAGCAAGCAGCATTCAGCATCATATAGTGTGTTGCGTGTAGCAAGCAGCATCCAGCATCATATAGTGTGTTGCGTGTAGCAAGCAGCATTCAGCATCATATAGTGTGTTGCGTGTAGCAAGCAGCATTCAGCATCATATAGTGTGTTGCGTGTAGCAAGCAGCATCAGCATCATATAGTGTTGCGTGTAGCAAGCAGCATTCAGCATCATATAGTGTGTTGCGTGTAGCAAGCAGCACCGGCATCATATAGTGTTGCTGTAGCAGCAGCACCAGGCATCATATAGTGTGTTGCGTGTAGCAGGGAGCACCAGGCATCATATAGTGTGTTGCGTGTAGCAAGCAGCACCCCGGGATCATATAGGGGTTGCGTGTAGCAGCAGCATCAGCATCATATAGTGTGTTGCATGTAGCAAGCAGCATCAGCATCATATAGTGTGTTGCGTGTAGCAAGCAACATCCAGCATCATATAGTGTGTTGCTGTAGCAAGCAGCATTCAGCATCATATAGTGTTTGCGTGTAGCAAGCAGCATTCAGCATCATATAGTATGTTGCGTGTAGCAAGCAACATCAGCATCATATAGTGTGTTGCATGAAGCAAGCATCATCCAGCATCATATAGTGTGTTGCATGTAGCAAGCAGCATTCAGCATCATATAGTGTGTTGCGTGTAGCAAGCAGCATTCAGCATCATATAGTGTGTTGCGTGTAGCAAGCAGCATTCAGCATCATATAGTGTGTTGCGTGTAGCAAGCAGCATTCAGCATCATATAGTGTGTTGCGTGTAGCAAGCAACATCCAGCATCATATAGTGTGTTGCATGAAGCAAGCATCATCCAGCATCATATAGTGTGTTGCATGTAGCAAGCAACATCCAGCATCATATAGTGTGTTGCATGTAGCAAGCAGCATTCAGCATCATATAGTGTGTTGCGTGTAGCAAGCAGCATTCAGCATCATATAGTGTGTTGCGTGTAGCAAGCAGCATTCAGCATCATATAGTGTGTTGCGTGTAGCAAGCAACATCCAGCATCATATAGTGTGTTTCATGAAGCAAGCAGCATCCAGCATCATATAGTGTGTTGCATGTAGCAAGCAGCATCCAGCAGCATATAGTGTGTTGCGTGTAGCAAGCAGCATTCAGCATCATATAGTGTGTTGCATGTAGCAAGCAGCATCCAGCATCATATAGTGTGTTGCGTGTAGCAAGCAGCATTCAGCATCATATAGTGTGTTGCATGTAGCAAGCAGCATTCAGCATCATATAGTGTGTTGCATGTAGCAAGCAGCATACAGCATCATATAGTGTGTTGCATGAAGCAAGCAGCATCCAGCATCATATAGTGTTGCGTGTAGCAGGCAGCACCCGGCATCATATAGTGTGTTGCATGAAGCAAGCAGCATCCAGCATCATATAGTGTGTTGCGTGTAGCAAGCAGCACCAGGCATCATATAGTGTGTTGCGTGTAGCAAGCAGCACCCGGCATCATATAGTGTTGCGTGTAGCAGGCAGCACCAGGCACCATATAGTGTGTTGCGTGTAGCAGGCAGCACCAGGCATCATATAGTGTGTGTCGTGTAGCAAGCAGCACCCGGCATCATATAGTGTTGCGTGTAGCAGGCAGCATCCAGCATCATATAGTGTGTTGCATGAAGCAAGCAGCATCCAGCATCATATAGTGTTGCGTGTAGCAAGCAACATCCAGCATCATATAGTGTGTTGCATGTAGCAAGCAGCATTCAGCATCATATAGTGTGTTGCGTGTAGCAGGCAGCACCCGGCATCATATAGTGTGTTGCATGAAGCAAGCAGCATCCAGCATCATATAGTGTGTTGCGTGTAGCAAGCAGCATCCAGCATCATATAGTGTGTTGCATGTAGCAAGCAGCATTCAGCATCATATAGTGTGTTGCGTGTAGCAAGCAGCATCCAGCATCATATAGTGTGTTGCGTGTAGCAAGCAGCATCCAGCATCATATAGTGTGTTGCGTGTAGCAAGCAGCATCCAGCATCATATAGTGTGTTGCGTGTAGCAAGCAGCATTCAG